>JAXGGA010002283.1:0-126575 GCA_038373865.1 Uloborus plumipes
GGATATTTCTTATGTTTTGATGGGAGCACCGTTACACCTGACTGCTATCAGTTAATAAATAGTATTATTTGTTTTATTTTCTTAAAAATATCTATTCTTTGTTGTCCTCTAGTGGTTTTTAACCAGAGCAAGCTGAGAGTTGGATACAAATTTCTAATAGTTATAACCATATGCTAGAATTTAATTGCGAGAAAAACTCATTTATAACAAGAAAAGAATCGAAAAAGAAAATGCATACTATTTGACAAAATTCTAATTATTTCAGACAAATTCGCCGAAAACAGTATTTTTTTTTTTTTTTTTTTTTACATTTTGAAAAAACCATTAAAATCGTTGAGACACAAAAAAAAAAAAATCGCCGAACATTCCATGCATTTGCGGAAAATAAAAGAATTATACCACACAAATAATTTTTTTACGAGAATTGTGTACCACCAATGGCCCCGTTTACCGAGCTACCCATTCTCATAGGAATACACACATATACATAGGGTGGGGCGAAAAATAAAAACAATTTCAGATCAACTTCTGATAGTTGCCAAAAATTGTCTTTGATGATAGTTAGCTTTTGTGAAAATTTTGAGAAAAATCGGTTAATATCTTCAGGGGGCGCTGCGATCGCAAAGATTTTACCATAGCTTTTATAGGTATTTTATGGTTAAAATATGAAAAACAATGCCGTTAGCTAATCTTATTGCATTTTTTTTACTCGTAATATATATTCATGCATTCAAAGCATATGAAATAACTCACAAAAATTATTTTACATGATATATTTATATTTCAAGCATCTTAAAAGAAACAAAACAGTGAAAAATAGTGATTTCTAGGACAATATTAAGTAAAAATTGAATTTTTTTTTTTACAAAATGTGACATAAAAATTAGGAAACTTTAAACATATGACAACATTAAACAGCAATACTTAAAAATAAATGAAATGTGTTTTTAAAATATGTACAACGTACAAAACGTACATGATACGAAAATTTTATGTGTCACAGTTTGAGCTTTCACAAAAAATCTTTTTTGATTTCAAAGAAAGGCAGTTAATTTCGAGCCTTTAAACGTGCACGAACGAAACCATCCCTCGTTTCTATTCCACTTATGGTTAGTGATGCATACGTCACCAACTTATTCCACGGATTGAGTATCACAAGTAAATGTTCACATGTTTGAAGAAAATGAGGAACATCCGTAGAGGGAACATCTCCGGTTTTCAAGTCATGTAACTTGTCTTCAGATGTCATTATTGTTATGGGAGGTTCTGTTATTAGCAAAAGTGGCTAAATAACGTCTTGAAACATTTTTAATGTGCCATTGCAGTGGTTAATATGCCAGCTTCATGGCAATGAATTGCTTCTTCTCCACTTAGTGGAATACTCAGATGGATGAACAACTGTGAGTTCAGCGGTTCTATTGGCAAAATGTTGACAGGCTGCGAATCTATATTGAAATATGAGGAAGTTGAGAGCAATAATCAAAACATGCCAAAGATCGACCTAGCTGACCTAAGAACAGACCAGAAATATTTACTGGAAATATTTGAAGCCGTTATTAGTACCAACCGCTCTATACATCTTTCTGAAACAGTATCTAGTTCCTGGAGTCATTCTAGATGGCTCATGACAGTCAATCAAATTTGCGCTTGAACATCGGCACAGGATATCCGACAGCAAACTTAAAAATGCTAGTTTCAGTCATTGTTAAATGTGCACCTTGCTGGCTTCTCATTAAAAGTGCAACCCATCATGTAAGGGTGCACCAAACTTGTGGCCAGTTATTTTACCAGTCGCATTATTTACCAGACAACCTGTTACATGTCATTGAGCCAGTTATTCAGAGAATAGCTTTTTTTTTGTATGTATTGAAAATGTTTTGCTGGTAATATTAAATGATGATCGAAGGCATGTACGGCAGTTAGTTGCTCGTCAAATTTTCAGAGTAAGAAACACTAATTCTGTGTATAGTAATGACATCCCACTTTTATCATGTTTGAGATTAACTTTTCTTCCGACTATGCAGACTTGATAAATTGGCAGTGTGAAAACTTGTTTATTACAGAACCTCCTATAATAATGATGCCATCTGAAGACAAACTACACGGTGAAAACCGTAGATGTTCCCCATTTTCTTTGAAACATGTGAACATTTACTTGTCATATTCCATTCGTCCACGTCGTGTAGTTGGTGACGAATACATCACTGACCATAAGTGGAATAGAAACGAGGGATGGTTTCATTCGTGCACGTTTAAAGGCTCAAAAGGAACTGCCTTTCTTTGAAAATAAAAAAGATTTTTTGTGAAAGCTCAAACTGTGACACATAAAATGTTCGTACCATGTACGTTTTGTACATATTTTTGAAAACATATTTCATTTATTTTTAAGTAATGCTGTTTAATGTTGTCATATGTTTGCAGTTTCATAATTTTTATGTCACATTTTGTAAAAAAAAATAGTTTTTACTTAATATAGTACTGGGCGAAACATTGTCAAAGTTCATGGGTGCACATATTAGACCGTGGGATTTTGATTTCGGAAATAAAAAAAAAATAGTTTAAAAAATCGCCACCAGGGGAAATTTTGGCTCTGCTAAAGTGTATTACTCTGATTATCGAAGACTTAAATGCTACTGACAAATTATACATCCATTTTGTTTTAAAAAATATCTTTTTTTATTACAAATGTGGTTCAATATGATCACCATTGTGAAGTTGCAAGAACTGCATGCGATGCGCAATATTTTCCACCCAGCTCGTTACGTATCAGAATTAATTTCTCTGACTTTTAAAATTATGATACTTTTTAAACTTGTGGTATCAGAAACATGTCTGTGATACACAAATTTTTTAGTGCACAGCACTAGCATTTTCATTTTGCTGGTAATACAGCTTCACTAGCAAAGCACGGTCACGCAAGGGAAGACTGGGCTCAGAATGATGAGAATTCTCTCAGTCCGTCATTTTATACTGATGACCGCTAAATGCAACGCGTTTATGCAAATTATTGCATTCTATTTGGTTAACTGCACCGCTATTATTTTCGCGGTGACTTTTTTTAATAGGAAATTCTACGGCAAACATAATAAACCTCATTTGCAAATAATAATAATTTTTTCTTAGCCAAATTGATTTATACAGCATTTTTCAAATTTAATTTGCGATATAAACAGTAATACACTGTTAGAGAGCCAAAATTTCCCCTGGTGGCAATTTTTTAAACTATTTTTTTGCTTCAGAAATCGAAATCCCGTGGTCTAATACGTGCACGCATGAAATTTGACAATGTTTCGCGTATGAAGCGTAAGTCACGTATTGGAAAAATCTAGAACGTTTAAGTACCTTTCGCGGTTATAAATAATAAACTCTTTTTGTATGTTGCTGAGACATATCTGCATTACTTCTTCATCCTGAAAAATAAAAATAGCAAAATAAATGTAATGTAAAAGACTTTATTTATTAGACACTTATTATTTTTTTTAAATAGTTAAGAATCAGCAGTTAATCTTCAAATTTAACAACTGTTTATTATAAACTTATCGTTTTCAGTATACTTTTAAAAACAATTGTTTCACTTTGAAAATAAAGATGTCTATCATAAGATCGCAACTTTTAATTAAGAGTTAATAATTATTTTATTTTCTTGAACGAAAATATTTGAATATTGTTTTAAACTTATTGTAAAATGAACTCTCGTATACAAAGGAACACAATACTATTTTTTCAAAGTACATTAAAAATGTAATCTAAATATTTTCTGAAAATTAGGCTTTCTTTTACTTACACTTTAAATTACTTCAATGTTCTGTATAGACCATTATTTTTACCCTTTAAAATGCACCCATGTGATGTAATGACGGTAGAAGAGTGTTTCAGTGCATGTAAAAATTATTTTCCACCTTTTAAATATGAAGACTTTTCTGAAATAAGAGCTAGTTTACATTGACCAATAAAGTCGGCTTACTGTAAGAACTTACTAAGTACGATAAGAAAAATTTCCAAACAGAGAAAAAAGCAGAATATTTCAGGTAGCATTTTCTCTTTCTACCCTTTCCCAAATCGGGATAGTTTAGAGATTGAATTCCATAAGTTATAATCTCCAACTCCTTAATTCACAATTTAGTTTCAGAGATACAAATTCTGAACAAGAGTATTTAGTCAAAAAAAAAGAGGCTCAAAAATTACCTGATTTATTTGATTCGCAAGAATAGTTTTGGCTTTATTTCTTTTGGATAATCTTTTCTTCTTTTTATGTAAGGGTTTAGATTCGATAATCATTTCCTCAAGTTCAAAGGTTGGATCACAGTTCAGTTGATCTTTCTATGAAAATACAAATACAAAAATAATGTTACGTGATTTCAAGCGTAAATGCATATGATTTATACTAAAATTTGTACGAGAAATAATCTCATTTGCTCGTTTTGAAAAAAAAATCCATGATCTGATTTTCAGCAAAATTGAAGTGAAAAGAATATGCATAATACAAATAATTAACACCGTAGCACCTGAAAAATTACTTTGAATATTTGCATTTTGGGAAACAATATTTTCCTCAATTTTATTAAAAAAACCTCTTAAAAGACGTCTCTTTTGAGAAACTAGCTATCTAGAAATAGGGTGAGTTCTGGTAAGTGCGTACCCTTTTTTTCAAAGTTCATGTTCTCAAGGATACTGCTCTGTTGAAAAATCTTGTACACTCACAATTTTTTTTAGTTTTCTTTCCAGATCCTTTACTAAGATTTTCAAGTATATAATATGTCATTAAAATCATAAGCATAGGTTTTGTGACCTGGTTTATGACACCTATTCTAAGGTACGCACTTTCCCTACCTAGCGGGGTAAGTGCGTCCACCTTAAATTATGTGAATATGGGCAGGAAAAAACTTCTGGCACATATTAAATATGTTAGGTCATTGCCTTGAGATAATTCCTAATACTAGAGATCAGCACTTGCTTGCATGGATGAAACGCAATCAGTGATATCCCACGTGTCTTGCAAACAACTGTGATTTGAAGATTGAGAGAGTTGTGTCTGTGATTCTTCATTTGTCCTTTTAATAAGACCAAGTAAGCAAATGTAAGTTGTTTTTATTTAGTAACAATCACTTATAGTCTACATAATTTATTTTGGTTTAATACATTAATCAGTCTGTGTTTAAGCCAGGGTTCGCACTTACCCCTTCTTAAATATAAGATGAGACATGTGCGTCCAATAGTGTTGTTGTAAGTGCGTACCCCTGTGATTTTACTTAATTCTATTTGTATGGTAGATTGTTAGGTGACCTGAGTGAACAATTCGTTTCTTTTTTCTTTTTTTTTTTTTTGAATAAATACGGTTTTAAAATATTTTTCTTATTAGAATCAGCAGCAGTAAGAAAAAACACAAAATAAAGAGCAAAAAAAGAAAATAATTGATCATGATATAATACTTGTACTTTTTTTCTGGAACATTGAAATAGTTTTTCACAAGGTGTTCTTAACTTAAATATAATTTATGAATTACTCCACCTTCGTTTTTTGAATCAGTTGGTTCCTTATTTAGTGTTTCATTTAATTTCATTGCTGCATTTGTCATTCTGGTTTAAATTAAGTATAGCTTATGATCGCTATTTTCAACGAAAAATTTACTAACTGATAGCTAAAAGCCAATATATTTCAGATGTAATGAATAAAATTGAAATCTTATGCCGCATTCAATGTAAATATAAATACTTGATGGAAATGACGTCGGATTTATAATCGGCTTATAGAAGAGTTAGAAGCAAAATTAAAGGTGAATTACGAGAGTCGGATTTTCCACGCAATAGTACACACTTGCCTCATCATAATGGTGCGCACTTGCTCCGCATAATAGTACGCATATGCCTCGTGATAATGGTACGCACTTACCCCCACCTTACTTTAAAGAAAGGGAAAGTGCGTACCGTCATATGAACAAATTTTAGTTAGAGTATTTAATCAAAATACCCCATGTATGTTATTAGTAGCTATTACTCAAAAGAAACAACTTGCATTTCTTGACTTCAATTGCTTGGTATGACTACGAGAGAAACTGAAACAAAACCTTCTCGATCTTTACTTTAGAGTTTTTTTGAAGACATCTAAGTTGTCTCAGATTGTGCTTCGTCTATTAAATCCAGGCCTGGATTTTACCTATTGAAATTATCATTAGACAGTTATCTAACATAGTCGATGTGTTGCAAAAGCCCTTTCAGGACAGTGTTCATATAATTCCCAGTGGACGCACTTACCCCGTGGACGCACTTACCAGAACTCACCCTAATGAAAAGGATTGAGACACTGATTGGAAAATACACTGCTCAAAACAACTAGGGGAGCAAGCAAAAAAGTGAAGAAAACTGTGCAAGACAGCCACGGATTAGCATATAATGGATAGTACACGCGTGTCAGTGCGCAATACAGAAAAAAAGACCTAAAAACTGTGGAATTAATCTTTAATTCCTTGAAAATGTGGGAAAAACATGAAAAGGTGATTTAAGGCAACAATTTGGTTACATGTAAAAGATTAAAAAAAGAAACTGTTTAGACATGATGCATGAGTTTTAATAAGGTGTGTGGTCTCCTTGAACAGCTAAGACTGCTGCACACCTGTTTGGCATGCATGCGATAAGGTTATCGATCTGACTTTGGGGAATACTGGTACATTCCTCAAGAAGTGCAATCTTCAAGTCTCGGACTGTAACAGGGGACCTTGGTCGAGTAGCAATGCATCATCCGAGCATGGCACAAATAAGATTGATTGGATTCAGGTCAGTAGAGCACGCTGGCCATTCCATACGCTGTATTTTTTCAGCTTCAAGCATGTTCTCCACCAGATGAGCTCTCTTCGGTTGAGCATCATCGTCTTGTAAAGCAAAGGAATCTCCAATAGCTCCAGCGTAAGTGATGACATGAGGTCTCAGTATCTCGTTTGCATACCTTCAGCCCGTCAAAGTGCCATTACAAATGATATGCAGGTCCGTACGTCCGCCTATGCTGATTCCGTCCCAGACCATGAAACCAGCTCGTCTGTATTGTGACCTTTCACGAACGAATGCGGGGTTATTTCAACTGCCCCTGTTCCTCCATATCAAAATACGTCCGGGGTCACTCTTCAGACTGAATTGAGACTCTCTGTAAACAGCACTCGGCTCCAATCATGTTGATCCCAATCTCGATGTTCAGCAGCCCATCTTCTTCGGGCCACACGGTGGAGTGAGGGTCAAGGAAATGCAGACCATTGGCCTACGTACATAGAGCCCTCCCTTATGAAGTCGATTACGTACTGTTTGGCTGGACACCCATCGTCCTATTGCCAAGAACAACTTTCTTTGCAGATACGTAGCATTCTCTATTCTGTATCGATGATCTGTTAACCGTATATACCGGTCATCAGTTGCTGTAGTGGCGCTTGGGCGACCTTGCCATGATCGAGGTCTAACATTTCCTGCTTCTTGGAATCGATTCCACAGCTTTGCAACACTTCTGACGACTGCAACATCATCCGCGACACTACGTTGGGTTTGCCCGGATTGCAACCTGCCTATAACACGCCATGGCATTGATTCCTGTAAATCACGTTGTTTAGACATTCTCATGTAACCTTGTCTCCTAAAAAAAGTATTAAAAAAAACTACTGCGCTATCGAATTTCACAGTTGCGGCAATAAAACGGACGTCTCCGCAACATCCCGATTTTTGCACTTATCTCCTTTTCCTTGTTTTTGATGTCATTAACTTTAATTTGCACATAAAGTTTTCTTCTTTCGTTTCCTAGTAGGTTTTAAATTATGAACGATTCACTTTATGTTACTTACTGATATACATCTTTGCGTAATTTTGTTAAAACCATGTGCTCCCCTAATTGTTTTGAGCAGTGTATATATAAATACGGTGCAAGTTTCGCGAGACAAACAAAGCCTCATAAACAAAAAATTTGATCTTGAGTATTTCAAACAAATTTAAGTAGCCATACCCGGTAGGAATTAAGAAAATATTCATAAAAAAGTGAAGTTGATTCTCATTTCAGAGATATCTTTGCTTAAATGCATCAAAAAGTTCTTTCTTGGCTTTTCAAATGCTTCGTTTTTGCAGAAAAAATGATCATGAGAGTGAGTGTTAGATGCCATTTTGGAAGGATTTAGTCTGAGTTTTTGTCGCAAAGTAAATTTTATTAAGGACTTGAAGCAAATAACTGAATTGCGTATCATTTCATAACCTGAAAGAAAGATATTTTTAAAAGGTACGTTTGAGAAGAATCGTAAGCACTCACAGAATACATATGGGGTTTTTACTTAGAATTATCAAACACACATTATTTTAACTATCAAATTACTGAAAAAAAGTTTCCAAAATTCAGAATTAGGCTACATTCGGTAGATCAGGCTTTTTTTCAAAACGTCATCTCCAGATCTTTTTCTCCAAAACCGACATTTTTTTTTATCGATCTGAGATTAAAAATTTGATCACTAAATGGCAAAATATTGTTAATAATGATGGCAATTAAGTTTTGAACTAAAAGTAAAAGCTTGTGTAAATTTATTTAATCTCAAACTTTTGCTGATGCTAAATTGGCTGTATAGAAACCACAGCAAGCACACTAAATATACAACATGAAATTGATGTATAACTGTAAAAAACAATAAATAATTATAATAAACAGAGATAAAACGATGTTACTTTCCGGCTACTCTAATAATTAAAATGCATTTTTAATGTTAAAATTGCTTTGTGAACCGGAGTTTTCTTTTTATCATTTTCAAAATATTTCAGTGATGTGAGCTGACATTAGAACTGAAACATAATTTTGAATTTACAAAATATATTTTGCTTGTGCACAAATAAAACGTTTTATGAACTGTGAAAGTAATTACAATTGGTTTTTTTTTTTCAGAAAAACCCTGACTTTAAATGTGGCTTTTCAATTCTAGCGTCAACGTTTTCCTCTAATTCCTTCATTTTTTCATTACATATATGAACATACATGACACTCAGTCACTATGATAACAAAAACATTTTACACTTTTTAGCTAGTTTAACACGTTCATTGCTGAGCTCACGTGATCCGCCTGCTATGTGAACCTGTTGCCGTCCTTCCAAGAGTTTATGAGCTCCCAACGTATTAAAGTAATTGTGTACATATATGTACATGTTACAATTGGATAACTTTTGTCAATAAATATTTTCATCGTCCAAGGCACATACAAATGTTGTCATGCCTTTATTTTCTGTTATTATAAATACCGTTTATACCGACTTAAAATTGCTTGCCACACAAATTTAAATTAATTTTCATCTTATCCAATTTTCACGGGCTTAGAAATGGTAGACAGTTATTAAATATAAGTTTCCTTGTTTGAATATTAGCAAGTCCAAACATGAAATTTTTCTAAAATAGAATTAACTGTGATCAAATTGAAAATTTAAAAGCATCGCCACATTGTGCATTCACTATTTTTTGAGTGAATTATTTATAAAAATTTATGGAATTCTTTTGGCTGTACTTGAACTATTTCAAGACAGATAAAAACTCTTAATTTCTACATAAGTTCATGCAGCATTTTAATAATGTATCAAACAGCAAATTTAGCTGAAAATGAAAAAAATAATTACAAGATCTTTTATATAATTGAGTCTTTTTTACGCAATCCCATGAAACAGTTTCGACGGCACAAAGGTTATCTAACAAAAAGATAAACCAAGCAGCTAAGAATTATTTTAAGATCTGGATAATCTTTACAACGTGCTTTCACTGCGATTATTTTCTCGTTTCGCTGTAAAGCATGAGCTAATAATGAATTCCAGCATGATACCTGGATGACCTGATGTTGAGTAAATAATATCCACATTAAAAATGTTAAAGATGTTTTTCATTTTTATTGGTCTCACACGCGTCGGTATTCTTCCGCATTTTTCTTGCGAACTTTCTTATGCATTTTCGGTATTCTTTTTCTACACGTTTCATTAGTTTTTTTTTATATGGTTCTTGCTCAACTTTACATTTGTGTTATTCTTCTACTGCTTTTTTCTTTCTTATGTATGTTTGTTTTTATAATTAATTAAATTTCATGCATATTTTTTTAAACAACGTTTATGTAAGATGGCTGATTTGTCTTAAAATTTGTTTCCTGTAAAATAACTACGTGTTTTCTCGGTTTCATTGAGCCTATGTTCAATTGCGGGATTTTATTTTTTGTATGTTTTGTATTTTCCACCATTAGGGCTCAAAAATTTGTTTAAAGAAATATTGTAGCAAAAATAAGCAGAGTTACGCAATACTCTAGAAATGGCTTATGTCAGCGCTTCTCAACCTTTTTCTAAAAAAACTGGCTGATCGGTGAAATTTTGTGGAAACATGTCATGTACCGATTAGGTATTTAGTTTCAAATTTAAGTAATTTATCTTTATTTACTTATTCATTTAACAGCATAATTGGCTATTTTTAAATAATTAATGAAATCGTTTATTTATTTATCAACTTTATAAGCAATACAGAACAACAACATAAGCTATTTGCAAGATTTTTATTATAACTTACTTGCAACAAAATTTTAATTTTGAATTCGAGGAATTATTATTGTAAAAGTATAAGTAAATAGATCTTTGAGAAAAATCGGAAAGATATCGAAGTTAACCCCTTTCCTACTTCTCCCGTCAAAATCATGGGCTGAGCTTTTGTCCCCTAATTCTAGTGAACCTGATGGTATTTCCGGCCTATAACGAACAAAATTCAAGCTAAAAAAATCAAAAACTATAAAAGAACGCGCATATTGAACAAGAGTCTTTATTTGTATAATTTTCTACAATAATTAAAGTAAGCACTTTTATGACCATTTTTTTTTTATTTTATTGGTTTTATTAAGTTTAATGTTTCAAGAGCCTTTACACGTTATACCTTTTTTGTTTGAAAATAATAGCGTTAGGTTTGTTAAGCGTTTAATCACAAAGTTAATAAAAAATAGATAGAAAAATTATTGCTATTTTTAAAAGTGTCGGGGCAAATATTTAAAATAGTGCTGAAAACACAAAACTTACATTTTATACTGGTCCTTCTAGCTGAAGAAGGTAGTGATTTATGTTTATCTGAAATTCTGTAGTGATTTATGCTTATCTGAAATTCTGTAGTGATTTATGTCTATCGGAAATTCTGTAGTGATTTATGTCTATCGGAAATTCTGTAGTGATTTATGTCTATCGGAAATTCTGATAAGCTTTGCTATAAATCCCTATTTGTCGTGAGTACACTGGTACGTTAACACCTTGACGCAACCATGCTTGACGCAAACGTGCATTAATGCCCCTCCGCTTTCAATTAAAGCTAACTTTAGACGAGATGAGCCTTCTATCACTATCGGATCTATTCTGAATGTGTGTGCTAACCGAAATCCACGTAGTACATTTATACTCATTCATGGATGAACTTTTAAGTGGGTGAAAGTAAAGATTCAACGATAGTGAAGCATCAGCAAGTGCACAGATGAGTGTGATTCCGGTACATATAACCAAGAAAATATTCTCTAGTATAATAAATTTTGGGTTTGCCAATACTGAAGTCTATGCTCAAACTTTCGGAAGAAAGTGGTATAAAATCTAATAAAATTAAACAACATTTTAGTCATTATGCAGTCTGTTCGTCAACAAATCCCGATGTTTTCTTTGTATAAAATTTAAATCGCATGAAAAGCAAAACTCATTCCTTAAAATAAGACTTTGTGAATGAAAAATCTTTACTCGCTTTTTACATAGCTCTTTGCTAGAGCCTCCCCCTATTTTTCTTAAAAAATACTTTCATGTCTATTGTCTAGTTAACATACTTAACAATGTGCTAATTATGTTACAGAGTATCCAGCAACTTACTCCCTGATTTCAAAATTGAATATCTCAAAAACAAACGACGATTTTGGAATGATGCAAACGGTATATTTATTGTAGAAGCTGTAAAAGCTCATGTGTGGAACTCTGAAAAAATAGTAATTGAAGGTGCTATCAGGTGGCGCTGCATACTGTAATTACAATACGAGTACCATAAGGGCGCTTTTCCACTTACCGACACGGCAACGATAAATCGTAAGCGATTGTTGTCATCCGACATTGGAGCACGCAAAATGCATTAAAATATGCTATGCGCTTTTCCATCTCCCGATTCCAGGACGATTGTGCCGTCTACGACCGAACGCTGTCGTTTGTCGTCCCATTCGTGTCGGATGGCATCCGTCTCGCCTTTAAAATCGGGAAGATATTCATTCATCTGTTTACTTTCTTCGAACGAAAGCAATGGCGTTTAAATTCGACTTCTCTGCATTAATAAAATATAAGCTTCAATTTGCAGACGATTGATAAAAGATGTAGCAATAAAAGATTTGAATCATTTTATTTTATACTTTGTGTCATAAATTGTAGCGCAGACGATTTTTAATGCTTCAAAAAAGATTAAATATTCATTCTGAACTTTTTTCGATGAGCAACACAGTAGTCATGGCATCCAAGTTTGACGTGTCTGTTTTGTGTGAATTAATTGAGCAGTGACCGTGTCTATGGGATAAGCGAAATATTTTATACAAAAACAAAATTCACAGGGAAAAGCCCGGGAAGAAATTTTTAGATTTTCAGATGAGGAATATGACGGCAAAACTTCTACAGACAAGAAAGAAACAGGTAAGTTCAAAGAGCATTGTTCGTAACTATAAAAATATATTATACACTTTAGATTAAACTACTTGTGTTAAATAACCTTGTCCAGATTTTAAATTTTTACTATTCTTTGTAAATTTAGTAAAAATATTTAAAATCACCTAAAATATTTTCGCAATTTCTTGAAAAGTGTATAAAACTCGCCTACAATGTAACTTTCTTTAAAAATATCGTGCACCCAATACCGTCTCTTAATTTGTTTTCTTTTTCTCATGAGGTAAAGCAAATATAGTAGTCGTAATCTGTTAAATTGAGCAGCTATAATAATATACGTGCGAACATAGTGCTGTTTCAAAATGAAATGCGGTGGAAAATGACCCCTTCGGGGAAACAATATCGTTTGAGTGGAAAAACAGTGCTATAGACTACACGACACCGTACTTATCGTTGCATTATTACCGTCCGACTTTCGTCGTTGTCGTGTCGTCAAGTGGAAAAGCGCCCTAAGTAGTGTTACGAAGTCTGGAGCGATCATTGCCAGCATTGAAACGTGAAAAGAGGTTAGGAAAACTATACTATTGGACAACAAGTGTCTCTGGTACTGTAATTTCACAGGTTAGGCCTTAGTCCTACTTATACTGTCTTTATAAGCTGGTTGCCATAGGACTGTGGCCTAACCTGTGAATTTCCTGCGAAATACTACACTTGTTGTTCAATGGTATAGTCTGTTTAAACCTACTTTCACGTTTCGACGTTAGAAATGGTCATTCCAGCCTTCGCAACACTATTAATATGCACTACTATTTCAATTACAGCATCCATCGCCACCTGTGGATACCTTTTGTTACAAATTTCTCAAAACTCTGTACATGAATTTTACGACTTTCACAATAAATTTCTATTGCTTATTTTGCAAATAAGGGAATGTGGAACAACGTGAAATAGCGGCGGAAAGGGAAATGGTAAAATATTTTCGCAGTTTGCAGTGCCAACTGTTTAGCAATATTTTAACTAAGTTCCTAGACATATAGTTGACACCAGTCAAAAAACAATTAGTTCCAAAGATCAACAATAAAAATTATACAAGTAATTTTCAAAATTTATTGTAATATTCGTGGTAACCTTTATTGTAATATTCGTGGTTTTTTAAAAATATTTCTTGCTATTACAAAATGATAAAATATTTGTAATGAGCATGTTAGCTATTAATTGAGATCTACTGATGTCCATTGAAGTTCTTATTTAGTTTACATTAGGTATTTTTTGATTTTTAATGTTTAATGTAATTTGTCAAGTGCACGAGGGGCAAAGTGGATGGGGCAAAGTAAAATAATTCATTTCGTTTGCTTATGTATTTATTTACTAAATCACGTACGTATTTCGTCAGTTATTAATTTATTCACATTCCTTTATTTGCTGATTCACTTATTTAATAATTCATTCATTTAATTTGTTATTCATTCTCTATTTTATTCCCGCATTTCTATTTCACATAAATATAAATTCATTCATTTGTTTATATATTTATGCATTAATTTGATGAAAATTACTGCAACTCATCAAATAGAAAATGTTTCATTACATACATATTGCATTTTTCACTTTGCCCCATGGTTTTTTGCGGTGAAATTTTTTTACCTTTTTTTAAGGCGTAAAATAACTGCCAAAAATGAAAAAAAAAATTAACGCTAGTTGTATTGCAAAAGTCATTATTCCTTCTTTATGTTCACTAATTTTCTGAACAAATTTTCAATTTGTTCATTTTGAAACTGGCATGTTATCTTAATTATTTCACTTTGCCCCACACTCCCCTACATCTTCTTACTGAAATAGCATCGAATAAAAATTAAATGCAAAGAGTTAAAAATCTAATAGTTTGAGGGACAATTGCTCTTGTAACTTTTGAAGGGTACTTACTTTTACCCATTTATAAAAAAAAATAAATAAATGGAAAAATACTTTAATCGATTTCCTACCACCAATATTTAGTAAGAAAACTACATGATAAAGCTATAACAAGTAGATTTTAGAGCATGCACGTTGATGATTTGACTAGTTATGAGGTGTAAACTGCTTAGCATTCTGCTCTGTGCTTAATATTTCACAGGCATGGAGAACGCGTGACCCCTTTTCCCTGAAATGATTTGAGTAAAGATTACTAGATCTCGACAACGTTTGGGCAAACACAGAATAAAAGCATGTCTTTCCTTGCATATCCATGTAAGATGCTGCTATCTTAATAATGATCCAAATAGTTAAATGTACGGTTTTTTATGAATTGCAGGTAGTAATCAGTACATGATTTCCGCTTAAGATCTGTGACAGAAACGGCGTTCTTGCTATGTAAGATGCAATTTATGAACCACACTGAAAAAAAAGATGTTGTTTTTACAGTATAATGCAGCTAATTTTTTAGTAATAAACTGTTAAAATTGCTAATTTTACCGTTATAAACTGAAATTGCTAGTTTACAGAAATAAATGCTAGAAAAATGGCTAGTTTTACAGTTTATTACGGTGGATTTTACAGTTTAAAACTGGAACCTCTGCTGCTATCAATACATTACAGTATAATGCAGCTAATTTAAAGGTAATAAACCGTAAAATTGCTAATTTTATAGTAATGAACTAAAATTGCTAATTTTAAAAACTATTTGCTAGTTTAACTGTAAATTGCAAGTACTGCCCTTTTAGTTTTAAACTGAAGCCTCTGCTTTCAGTATTATACTGTAAAAACAACAATTTATTATTTACAGTATATTAATGAGCATTTAATATATCTGTATATGCTTCTTAAAATCAATTAACTATTCTTTAACGTTATATCTTCGTTGAAGAACATTCAACAGGCTATAATTATGCTTCACTTGCATAGACTTTTTACTAAGTTTACTGTACCAACCTACAAGCTCTAAAAATAGCTCTACATAAAGCTGATTTATTTCATTTCATTTCATTTCATTTCACACTCCAGGGTCCCCCGTACCTACCACAGCTTCGTGGTTTAACCGGGAAAGGACCCTGAAGAGCGCTCTGTTCTTAATTTTGAACCAGAACCTAGGGTCGAGCAAACCCTAGGCCCAGCACTCCCAGAGGTATCGTTTCACTTGGAGGACTTTGCGACCACGACATTTTTAACGCCTCCCAGTCACCATTAATCAAGACGGTGGATCTTTGATCGGCTGGGATCGAACTCGGGTCCCTCCGGACATGAGTCCGATGCCTTACCGATCGGGCCACCACTGCCCTAAAGCTGATTTAGGATTAGAATAATTCTGCTTACAAAATGTAAGAATAGATAATCCAATAAGCAATATACGAGAAGAAGCCACTTAAACAAAACCTAACCGTGACATATAATCAAGTCGGACACCTTGTCTAGTGATCAGAAACGTCTGATCGTGATGCGGTGTTCGAATTCCGGCTCGGCTATGGACATACTTTCTCTCTCCTGGCATTGTACTCTCTGTGTGTGAAAGCGTGTTATGAATGGATATGCCAAACGGGTTATGGCATGCGTGTTGAGCTAAAACTGTGTTCCACCTTAATGGTGCTCGTAGAAACGGAAGCCGTACCTATCCTGCCTTAAATCCAGTACATTTCATATACTATGGCTCGGATACGAGAGTGGTATTTGAAACAACAGCAGCATATAATATCAGACCCACAGAAACATTTATAAAACAAGTAAAAAGTCACTTAGACTAAGTATATGAAGAGAAATAAAAAAAAATACTAAAGGAAAAACGGCTTTTTTTTTTTTAATTCTTACGAAATCAGTAAATTTGACTACCGCTTATTAAGGTTAAACAAAATAATAATAAAAAGAAATAAATGCCTTTTAGTTTCGATTAAATAGAACAAAAGGCAAATAACAAATAAAAAGTAAATAAACTAAATCAAAGGAAAAACTAATAAACGCGAATAAATTTTATACAAGTACAACTGTGGAAGAAAAGAAACTTATGTTCGATTTTAAGCAAATCTATCACTAATGTTTAAAGTTTTTTCTAGCTAATTCAATCAGACTGTTAAATAAATAATCTTCTAAGATAAATATGATTCGCTTAAATTTGTATCAGGAAGGTAATGAATTTAACTAATTGCTAAGCGCGGTTCTGTTTTTTTTTTTCACTTAAAATATTTTTTAATATACACAGCACTCTTTTTTCTATCCTTATTTTGGATTTTTAACATGACTTTGCTGTGTTTTTCTTGAGAATTTTCTTTTGCATTGAAAATTTAGATTAGGAAAGTTCTTTTTTTTTGACTGGGGCGCAATAAATAACTTTAAATTTTAACAAAGACCTGTTATTGATTTTCATCACAAATTCTGAAGCCAATTCTTTGGTTTTTATGGCAAATTTACTTTATAGTGTGGTCCATGAATATTTTAATTCATGCACACAAGAAAACTGCTAAAATATTGTTGTTTCGTTTAAAAAATTCTACAATCTATTCAAAATTATTAAATTGGTAGACAACACTTAACGTGCATGAGAAACAGAGAAGAATTAAATAAAAATACTTTTAAAACCATTTTTGGAAGCTTTAATCTTCTGGGAAAACAGCCACTTATATTGTTGCAATAAACATAACTGACTTTGCTGGATAATTATTAATTTACAAAAAGTCATACAGTAAGGAATAGGTAATTACTCATCAATGTAATCACGTATTTCAGACAGACAACTAACATTAAAAATAAATTATCTTAAATTAAAATATCCATTTCCTAAACTTGTGTTACAATAAGAAACGTCATTAGAACATTTATATTGCTTCAGTTTTTGTCCCATGCGAAAAATTTACTTTATTCCTCTTAAAACTGAAAAATTCACGGGTTTGTTTAAGTCCTTAGACCTGATTACAATGCATAGCTTCAATTGACCATTGATCATTATAATGGAAGTCAATAACAGCAATCACGCAGAAAAGCAAACAGCCTATCTTCAAGTAGACAATTTTAGGTTTCAAGAACTACGGTTACTCAATTTGTTCCAACAGCTCAAGGGAAATTTGTTGTCTTTCAAAACTCCAACGGTTGTCCTTGAAATATTATTTGAAAGATTCATTCAGGGTCAAAACTGAGATGATCCTGAAATCCTAATGCCCCTGTCCAAAAATCTTATTTTTCTTCCATCGCCGATTTTGACTGCATAAATAATGCGTCTGTTACTGCGACTGCTGCGTGACTGCATCAGTTATGCAATCCTGATCGCAGAATGAAATTACGATTATAAATGGGCTGATTATGATTTTGACTGCATCAAATTTTATAAATTTTGATTAGGATTTCGATTACAGGTATATTCAATTTCAGATCATGATAGTGATTACGCTAACGCAAAAGTGTAATAAAATACGGTCGGTTATGAATACGTAATCATCGATTACTCCTAGCCTGAATATACACACGCAGTAGAGTCTCGACATAAGCGAGGAATGCAATCCAAGGCACCAGGTATTAATCAAAATTTCGCTTTGTGAATTACGATAAAAGTAACACATTTTTAAATGCATATACAGTTATTTTAAACAAGTACAAAACCCCCCTCACAGTGTTTTAAACCCTTTTTGATAAAAAATATTATCATTTATGTCGCAAAGTAATGAATAAGTAATGCACAGAATTAATGCTCCGTTATAAAAAAAAGATATGAAGTACAGGACTGTACGTACACCATGCAATAGCACTAACAGTAATATACAAAGGAGCACAAAACATAGCCAATAACAGAAATAAGGAATAATAATAATTGTGAAGAATTAAGATATGAGTGTTCTGGGTGCTATGTCCTCTCTTTGAACTGTCATGCATGTAATTAAATAAAGAAGTCTAACCGCTCTCGAGGCAATGGTACCCAATCTTTGGGCAGTATTTGTTAACTATGCGTACGTCAACAGCAACAACATGTTCCTTAGAGCTGCTCATTTCACTTAATTTCCATAACTCTGTGAGGTGCGTCTACCCTGAAATATGGATAATCTTTTGGCAAACCCCTCTCGGTATAGCATTTTCAATGCTGAGAAGTGTATATATATATCCAAATGGAAATCTAAGTAGAAAATATCCAAGTTAAAATTTAATCCTTTCTGGACAACATTTTTTTTAACCTAAGGAAACAATTTTTTCCTTCCAAATCTCAATCAAGGGAGACCATAGGAAGCACACCTATCTATTTTTTAAAGACTTACTGCTGCCGGCCGATACGAATATGCCAAAAACGTCACAATGTTCTATTGTGGAATAACTCACTTAGCAACTAAGGGAAAATGATTCTGGAGATATGTGCTGAATTCAGCACAATTGACGTTAAAGGGTTAAGGATTTTTTAAAACATGTGAACTTTTCTTGTATCAGATCAATGAACAATCTGTGTATTAATACGTACTTGAAAAATAAATTGTAACATCTGCTCATTTTTTAAACACAGTACCCATACTCTAAATCAGCTAAAATGAATGTATTTATATCAGATTTCCAGCTTAAAAAATTAGAGTTATTACATCCGACGGTTCATTATGTAAATACACACCTGTTCCAAATATATAACGAACCATAATTCTCATAAAATAAAAGTTTTGGGTTAGATTATAAGCCGTACTATTAATGTAAACTGTCAATGGTTCCTTCAATTGAATCACATGGATAATAATTCAGTTTAAAAATAAAGATAAATGCATTTTCTGTCCTTCGAATGCAAGCTTGGAAAAGTAAAAAAAAAAAAAAATAATAATAAAAAGAAAATACGCTCATAGTGTTGAAATGCTTCTTGCATCGAAAATTTGAAGTAATTCATGAAAATCAATAACGTAATTTTATGAATCATTAAAATCCAATTCCAGACATTAAGTTTCCCTTCTAATTCAATTATGTCTTCATTCTTCTGTTCCCTCTACATTCCTCCCGCTGAAACTCCTTTAACTATTCATGGAAGTTACGAAACTGTTTACAGATAAAATTAAGAAAAATTACCGTAGTATACCGTTTTCGCAAAGATTTCTTGCCAACTTAAAAAAATTTATCTTTCAGAATTGTTTTCTCGAAGCAATCGAGCCCATTTAAAACACATTTGACTAAAGTTTATTTTCCAGTCCTAATGGAATTATTTAAGAAATTTATTTCAGGATTGCATTTCATTAAAGCTGAGTTTCGTTTATAAATTAAATCTTGCCTGGATAAGCTTTTAGATAAAGTACTTTGTTTTATGGTAGATAAATAAGTTTTTTAAGACATGGTGACGTGATTGTAAAAGTAAGGAGCTGACAATGAAACTAAACGCATCAAGAAATATTTAATTGTAAAATTAAAACTCTTCGTGTAGTACGAAATCTCATCTTTTGGTAATAATAATTTGTGTAAAAATTCTTATTGAAGTGTGAACTTTAGTTTAAACTGTACAAAAACACTTCATGAGCACAAAAAAGTAATTAAAATTAACCTTTTAACACTTCTTTGAAAAATGTCACTCGAATTCGAAAATTTTTTTCGAATTTTTTTTTAACATAAGTTCTGTGACCTAGAAAGAATTCCATCAAGCCCAAATATATGCAAAACCAATCACTGATGAAATGTGACATGATCAGTGTAAAAAAGTGTAAAAGCTGTATAGATATTTCTGTTTTTGGATTGTGACCCACTTATTCCAGTAACCTACTTACCCAAACCAACCCTATTATACGTTGTACCATAATCATTGATGAACTGCTGTAACGGTATAAAAACAAAAAAGTTTAAAATACAAAAAAGAAATACTTAACAGCTCTTTTGTTTTTCTTTTTTTCCCTTCTATGTTATTTTCCACAATTTATTTATTTAACTTTTAACACGTTCATGTGTTCCCACAACCAATGAACTTCACACAAATTCGTATGTTAGTTTAATTAGTTGGTAAGAGAAATCTAGTTATAAAGTAATAGTTCTAAAAACATAAAACGAAACACGGAACGTAATGCACTAAGATGTTTTGTCATTAAGAAGATTCTCCGAAATTTAATTATTTCTGTTTTTCAGTATAGTATGAGCAGACACTTACTTCATTTTATGTATAAAATAGATTATTAATATAAAATTTATTTTGATTGAAACACGGCAATAAATTAAAACTGGTAAATAAAATAACAAAGTTAATGAGCGGTGTATCCAAGCTTGCTAGTTTACGATGATGTTTAAAGGAAGACGTTTATTGCTCGTTAAACTAACCAGAAACACAAAGCCCGTAGTTAGTTTATGAGACGTAGAGTACAGTAAATTGTAAAACAACTTAGTTAAGCTGTCATGTTTTAATCGCTAAAAAGTAACTCTAAAATCAAGTGTTAGTCATATAAATCAGTGAACATTTAAAAAAAATTCCTGGAGGCAATCCCGAATCTCGTCAGCTTCAAACATTACGTTTAATAATTAGTTGTATGTTCTTATCTCTGCTTCATTCATTTTAGCCAAATGCCCTTATTAACTCTCGCAATTAACACAAACATTTTAATACTCTTTAGATTATACAAAATTTGTCAGAGGCAGCCGCATAATTTCAAGAAGTAATGAGTTGTACTGTTTTTAGTTAACTTCTGATCTTTCATAGAGAATATTTAATTAGATATTAAAATTAATCCGTAAGCTAAAGAAATTCCCCGGAAATGTATGTTTATGTAAAGATGGTGCAATAAACGTTGATTTTTGAATAGATCTCTGTTGAATCACTATTTTCAGTAGTAATCTTTTTGAGTTCTGGATAGTTTTTGGTCTTTCTTTCAAATTAGAAAAAGTCAACTGAAATCATCACTTCTGGGCATCTTACTTAATTTGCCTTCGACAGCTAAAATGTAAAAAAAAAAATACTCAAAAAAGAAATGCAGTAAATAAAATGAAAAAAAGATAAAACGAATAAAATTAAAGAAAATAAAACATGTAAATGGTAATGAATATAATTTAACAAAATCTGCTTCAAGAGAAGCTTTGGTGGGTCATATTTAAGCAGTAAGTGATTAACATTAAAACGACATTGATATTATTGTAAGCTTTTTTTTTTGCCCTCTTTCTAATCCGAGAAATCCCAGGTAAACTTTAGTTTTTCTCGTGATTCCTAGAAATGCATCCAAATTAAAAAAAAAATCTAACATACGTTGTTTTTCATTGACATTAATAAAATGATGGCAGAAAATAATAATGTTAAAAAATTCGAAAATTTGTACCACTTATGATGTTGAGTAAAAAATACAAATAAAATATATTTATTGTACATTATAAAATTATGATTTGTAAAACGTGATCAAGCTATGTTTTTTTTTCTATTAGTTTTGTTACGAGCAACCTAGCAGTAGAAACTTTTTTTTTCCAGTTTCAGACATTATTATTAAAAGAATTGCTTTCAAAGTATCTGCCAATTTTACTTTATTAGATGATTGGTTAACTGTTGAGTATACTTGTAGAGAAATATATTCTAAGTAGATGGAACTATTCCTAGTAGTACAACGTTTTTAAATTGATTACATTTTCTAATTTTGAGTCCAATATGAAATATTTATCTTCCAAAGTTTCCACGCTGTCTTCTGAGTACAAAGGTATGGACAGTGCAAAAAAAGCTTTGCCATAATTATTTTAATTTGTTAATTCAAAGACTTTGTTTGTTGTTGTAAAATATCAACAGTAGCAACACAGGATCATAATTTATCTCCAAATTCAATATAAAAAAGTTGAATATTGCATTAAATCAAATTAGCTGATGCCTTATGTCGATCACTACTTTTTCAGACTAGTAAATGTTTAGCACTCTAAATGTTTTTAGTTCTGTTGGTTCAACTCTCGAATAATTAAATAAAAAATTCATTTAACCAAGTTGATTTTGACTGCAGAGTTTTTCTAAGAAAATTTTTAAGCTTTCAGCGTAAAAACCGACTGGTAAAAGCAACTGGTAAGCAATGGATACAGGTAAGCAAATCAAACTTGGTACATCAAAAGATAGATGTCATTAGACCAAATTCATGCGTACACTAACGACAAAACCAGAGAACAAAAAAAAAAATTCAACAACTGCAACAATAAAGCTTTGAACTTTAATTACTCGCAATTTCTGTTTTGTCACATAACCTTTTCATCTTCCAAGCCCTTCAATTGTAGTGATTCTATTAATTTGCACGTTTATTTCTGATTATACAAAGACGCTATTTACAATTCCAGATAGTAAAAATACTGTGTCAATCTTGCGATTTTTCTGGATACCAGGTTTTTGGTTCAAGGGTTCTCCAAAAAAAAAACTTGAATGGGAATCGCTAATAAGTGAAAGTACCGAACAACTTCAGTGAAACATAATTCACTTATTTTACAGATAATTATAATAAGATCACGATCGAAATAGAAAGATTCCGTAGTGTTTTGCAAACTAAGTAAAACAAATAATGTACACTGTTGCCGAAAACTGTTATCATTTTTCAAAGCACTAAATAGAGAAAACCACAGAAAATAACTCAGATAAGAGATTTTTGGCTTACGCGCTCAAAATTTAAAAGAGGATATCATCAGAAATAAGAACAAAGCGTAGTTACTTTACAAAAACACTTATTCATGGTCAATGATTTGAGATGAACTGATAGCTTTATGATAAGGATCTGTAAAAATATATATAGCAAGTGAGAGATCCTTAGACAGATAGCGTAGTGGAAAAAATATATTTTGCTTATAATGGAAGGAAAGGGGAAAAAAAGGTAGGAAAAACAAAAAATTGACTGGAAAATTGGATATTAGTATAATTTGTAGGGGATTTTAAGCGTTGCGCGCTCTTGAAAAAAAAGTTTTAAACTTTGTAAGCATATTTTCAAGAGGAAATTATTGCATTACTTAAATTTTCTGTATATTTTGAAAGAAAAATGCTGAAAGAAAAATGCTAGCTTTCATAGATTTTCATTTAGTTTTTTAAAGAGCAGATATTGTAATAACAGTTCTTCTACAATGGGACTATGACTTAATCAAATGATGACTTTGTAAACATTTTCTGTAAAATATACAAACGTTTCATCTCATTGTTAGTTGCCATTTATACAACTTATTTATTGCAATATCTCAATTTTCTCAACCGGTATTCAAAGAGTAAATAAATGATTCGATGATTTTCCAGGATCGCATTGATTTATAGGTCAATTATGCATCTATGAATTCTTTAAACTCTAGAATTTTCAGCTTCCAGATAAAGTTATTCTGTGCGTCGTAAATAGTTTATGAAATTTTACGAGATCGAGTTTGTGTAATTGACGCAATTTAGCATAGCACATTATGTTTCTACAAAGTATTATTAGATGGGTTTCGTAAGTTCGAAGCATCAAACCAGCTACAAATGTGACTCAAATTAACCTAAATTTCTCAGCAGTATATCAAAATTCTCAGAAAAAGTATTTAAAATTTTTAAATTATATTGCGAAAATTTTTATTTATTTGTTAATTTATTGAATTATTTAGTTATTTAATTTTTTGAAGATGAAGAATACTTCAACCCCTTTCTATGGAAAACGAAAATAGCTAAAAATACTGTGAAAGTTTTCAAACACGTGGTAATTCGGAAGTGGTTTTGGAGAAATACAAGTGATTTGAAAATCAATGGGTACATTTAAGGGAAGGCGGAAACTTTTTGTAAATAGAGAAAAGAGAAGATAAAAAACAGAAATGGAATTTGGTTTAAATAGAAAAAAAAATTCTTTCTAAGTTGTTGAAATATTTAAGGATTAAAGAGCAAAGTTTTTTTTGGTCAAAACGTTATTAAATTTTATTTGAAATGTTTCCTAAAGTAGCAGAAACATGATCAAATCAAAAGATCGATATCTACACATATTTGTTTTTTAACTGGAAGATAAAACTGAAATTTTTTCTAGGACCGTCATTACATATTTATAATATGCAGAAGAATATTTACGGTTAATTTTGAATGACCTAGCCACCTAGCTCTATTTCACAGTTCCTAAGAAAGTGGTTTCTTGTTACAGAGAACTGTATTCAGTTTTTCTCTGCAATTTTTTTTTTTTTACCTTGAAGGTTTCTTATTGGTCATCATTTGTAATAAAAAAAAAGAAAGAAAGACATGAAAAGGAAGAAAAAGAAAAAGGAAACTAATATAAAAATTAAACAAATGCTGAGGAAAATAATATTTATTCTTTTTTTCAAGCAAAGGGCAAAGTGAAATAGAAATAGTGCAGAAGAGTGAAATGATTAAACATTTTATTCTCTTGTAGCGTTATAGGAAAAATGCCATAAAAATAGATTTTTACTTTTGCTCAGTATACTTTGTATTGTTTACGAATAAACAGACTCACATTCTAAGCTGAGAGCAGATGCAAAAAGATTTCTGAATAACTGCACACAAAAGCGTTATTATAAATAACTTTTTAAAATAACTTACATACCTACCTAATTATCGCATAGCTTATCACAAGTTTTGTACCTCTAAGAAATTTTTCTCCGATTCTTTACTTTCCAAAATAATTTAAAATTCTACTCTATTCAACAGATACATTTAGCATCATGCTCTGACATATAAATACCAGACTATACTCATGCACCGTTGTAAGACTAATATTTGTGTCGCTTACATTGTTCAAGTAAATTATCTCTTTGTAAGAGATTTTTGAGAGAATATGATATTTACAAATTGATCTTTAAGAAAAAAATAAAATATTCAGCTACTATTTAATTTTTTTATTGTTTCATACAAATTAAAGTCAGGATAGTTTAAATCATTCAGTAAAATAAAATTAATCAAGTCAATAAATAAATTTGGAGTACATTTTCTGCTTTACTTTACTATTATGAGGACACATTTGAATCATATGTAGTTTCTTCATCAGATGAACAGCTCTTCCCCATGTGTTTTTGAACGAGTGGCACTTATATTTGAAGATTTTTATTGTAATGATGATGGATTGCCGGAATATTAAGCAGATCATTCGTATCTTTCTTGCAGATGTTGGCTTTGTAATTGGTCTCATTAATGGATATGGTAGATTTTGCTGGACATGTCTCAAGAGGGAATGTCTTCCTTGGTGTTTTTTTTTTTTTTTTAAGTTTATTTTACTGTTACTTTTTTAACATTAGTCCACTTTATAATAGAATGTGCCGGGATCTAGAGTTTCTTATAATTGAAACTAAAATATGATTTCTCTCAAACTTCAAGCACTTAATATTTTGTCAGCCGAACTTATAACCGGTTCTATTAATGCTCCTTTTCTGTTAATGATAGAACTTTCTAAGGTTGTGGCAATGAAAAAGTCATCATTTTTTGTTTCTGTAACAAAATGAAGTTTTTTTTTTTTTTGCATTTGGCTGTTTTTATAATATTGGTACATTGACTGGGGCACTAGGGCTACTAATTTGTTCACGCCGGCGAATTATTTTTTCTATTATTCCAAATTATCCGTCATTGGAAAAGATAAGAATGTCTTGTCAACAAGAACTTGTCATCTATGCTGTCAGTACTGGTGTCAGGATCTTGTGTTAACGTAAAAAGGGACAGTTGCCTTGACATTTTGATTTTACTTAGTGCAAGAATCGGAATACTGAAAGACATGCATTGTAATGACGAATGAACTGCTCAGGACTTAACAAGACATGATGTTACGTTTTCTGTCTCTTTCAACTTTAACGTCTCAGAGATACTTGTGCCCTGCATTGTTATTATTTAGGGAATGTATTCTCAAATTGTATCATAAACGGTTTCTTTTATAGAAGGGGCTTACTCTAATGGACTTTAAACATTCGAACTTTCTTCGCTTTTGCGATAAATATTTAGAAGTTTTAGTTACCTGAAAAAACAAGAATGCCTTTTATTGGAATTTCATCCAATTCTTGGAGTTGCTCAACTTTTGTACTAAATAGGATATCATTTTACAAAAAATACATTTTATTTTCTTACACCGTTTTTATAATAAACAGAACATTTATAATCCTAAATATCGGCTGCTTCTTCTTTTTCGTAATGAATTCGTAGTTTTAGTATTAATAATTTATTTATACCTTCACTGTCAGCATATTATTTGCATGGTCAAACACTTAAGTTTCCCTTTTTCTTTGAAAGGTTGCCGAGGGACGAGATTGGTTGGTTTCATTCTTTGATGTATTTTGGAGCGAGAAATCTCAATAAAATAACTTTACGCCAACCAAATGGAGTTCTAAGCGAAAAAATAATCGATCTAGGATGTTTTGAGAATCTGCTCAGCTATTCAGTTTTTTACATTAAATTTCTTATACGTTTTTTCACATTTCTTTTCTTCTTCATCTCCTCCCTAACCCAAAAAATTACGTACTTTTTATTTGCTTTTCTTTTCAATAAATTACGTGAAATTTTTTTTTGAAATAAATGCCGTTTTAGTTCTGTGTTTGGGGGAAAAGTGAGAGTAGTGGTCGGAAGTAGCGCGCTACAAGTAACGAAACAATTGTAGTAGCTACATTTTTTGTAGTTTGTAGCGTAGCTCACTACTTTTTTTAAAAAAAATAGAGTAGTGAGTAGCGCGATACAATAAAATAGTAGTTAGTAGCGATTTCTGGAAACTACTTTTAAATTAAAAAAATAAATAAATAAATGAAAAAAAATTAAAAAAAAGAGAACGAAGGAAAAAAACAAGGTTTAATTGACTCTGACTGGTGCAAATCTTGCAAGCGTACAGCAGCGGACGCAATGAGAAATAAGAACCCATAAAAGTATGAGCTGATCCTTAGATACATCATTTTGACGAAATACATTCTATCTGAAGCTTTGATGTCATTGGTTTATTTGGCATCATAATTTTTATATCCCTTCAAATAATTTTCATGTTCCTAAATATTCCCTGGCAAGAAATTTAAAAAAAATTGAAGGTTGAATCCTTTCAATCTTTCCAACTTTTGAATCCTTTTTTGTGGTGAATATTCGTAGAAATTGTAAAAATAAAAAACTAAAAAGGACAAATGTTAGCAAAAAATGGGTGTGGGGGAACAAAAAGGAAAAGTAGCAAATAAATTCAAAGACAATTCCTAGTTCTATTCCATATTCAAATGAGATAATTTATTAATGTAAACCACTCTTTGAATTTTTTCGGTCAATCCTCAAACGGTGTATGCTTTTTATTTACTTATTTTTTAAAAAGTAGCGAAGTAGCGACTACAATTCAAAAGTAGTTTGTAGTCGCTACATTAAAAAAAAATAGTTGTAGTTAACTACATTTATAACTAAGTAGTTGTTGTAGTTCGCTACAAAATAAATGTAGTTTTACCAATCACTGAGTGAGAGTATAACTGTAAGCAAGAAACGTAGCAGCACAGTAGTAGTAGTTCCAAGATTCTGATATCACTTATAAAGTGTCGAAGTTGCTACTTAAAAAAAATTACTTAAAGCAGAAATAAAGTGTACTTATTTTTAAATGACTTGTTGTTTTGTCGATACACAAAAATGGGTTCAAGTCATAATGATCGAGAACGCGTGTAGTTTTAACTATCATGAAGAGTAATTAAACAATTTTCGACAGTAAAGTTTAACATTAAAAATTATTGACGTTTTAATTCAATTAATTTTTCAAATGTCTAATATTTTGGTAATATTTATTGATATATATAAAAGTGTTTGCCTTTAGTTTTAAATGGCGTAAAATAAGTAATAGAAAATCTCATAATATAGTCGCAATTTACCAGTATTTCTTTCTTGGCGCATTTCATCAAATTCGTTTTATAAATGAATATGTCTACAAATGCATTTAATATACATTTGAGAAATGTATGTGTTTTCTGCCCCCTCCCCCTTCCAACAGAAATTTTAAGTTTTTTAACTCCCTAATTTTTGTAATCCTTAAAAAAAATAAATGAATAAAGTTAAAAAGTACATCAGTTACGGGGGTTTTCAATATTCTATAATAATTTTATATTTTTACAAATATGTTCCCAATAATTTTGTTTTCGAAAAAAAATATTATTTTTCCATTCACGAGAAAATAGAATTGTTCAATCTTCTTGATTAGAAAAAATAAATTTTGAGGATGGGGAAAAAAATCTAATTAGAAAACCTGTTTAGCTGTTTTTTTTTCTTCATTTTTTATAAATGGCTGAAGCCTAGAAGCAATTTTATTCATCATACAAAGGTGATTTTACCCATTTATCTCATGAGAGCTATGATGCAGAGAGTAAGGATAGAAAGCATTATACAGACTCAAAATGACATAGTGATGAAAATGATGCTAATAATTAACTTTTGACAGGCATAAAAGAAAACATCTGATCTCCGTAAGAAATAAAATAAAACATGTTTCGAAATATCCGAGGGAGAGAGAGAAACATTTTTAAACGGATCTGGAGAAAACGAACTAGTGATGATATTTTTATTTGAATATTGTTTTAACAATTTACTAAAAGGGAAAACTCAGTTTATCTTACCCATTCTTAAAAGAAACTTCTATAAAGCTCTATTATAGTTAAAAACGTTCTACATGAGATTTCTGAACCACCATTTGATATCATCAAAATTCATTCTGAACCACTAACGTTTAATCATGCTTATATTTAAGAGAATAATAATAAATTGAAGAATTCAGAAAGTGTTTTCTATTACTCCACAAAGTAAATATTGGAAATAAGTTGCAAGTTTCGGAAATGTATTTTCTTGCTACGTATGCCTTTTGCTTTCTTACAACTTCTAAGTCATATTCATAAGCTATAATCATTTCTTTCACAAATTAAAGTTTTTTGCGCACGTTTTGGTTTCCAAAAACCAGGAATTTTCAAATAAACTTTGCCAAACTATTAGAAAACTTGACAACATGCATCATGTTAAAATCGATAGTAAAATATTGATTGTTTGAAGATAATTCGATATAACTGAAACTGAAAGTTTAAAAAAATAGTGCATGGACGAAATATTGCTGTATATAACGTTCAAAATTTCGTAGTCAAATAATTCTCAATGAATATCATAAAAGTTTAGAAAGACATTGCCGTCATAATTAGCTGAATTTTAATGAATTCTCAGATATTAGACGAATGGGAAGAGACTCTCCACACATAATCTGTTTTTATTATGACGCTCAGCATATCAACACTAAAGAATTGTGGACAAGAATTAGTGATATTCTAATAATCCATAAAGATATATTCCCTAATCAGAGAATAATTAAAATACAATTTGATAGATCATCCATAACTTCTTAAATTTGTATGATATTTAATTCTAATGGTTTACAAGTTTCCGCAAGTACTTAGATACGAAAATATAAAAGGTTATAAGTTGCTATCTTATGAGCATGAGCAATGATTACTACCTTAAAATTAGCAGCCTAAAATTGTATATGAAGCTGATAATAAGCTGTAAATATCAGACATTAGTTTAATTAATTTTTGAAAGACTCTATTCATGTTCTTAAAATTGACGTTTCTTTTCACTAAAGTATAAGTATTTCTTTCAAAAAAAAGTTTTTCTTTCAAAGCTTTGGCTCATAATCGACACAGTTTTCCAACAAACTTTATACCAAACTTCCATAACACTTGACAGCGTACAAAAAAAAAAAAAAAAAAAAAAAAAAAAACAATAGACTGGAATTTGATTGAAAAATATTCAAAATGTGATAAATTAAGAAACATAAAACCAGTATATTTTCAATGCACTTAAGCTCGAAAGAATAACAATTTTTAAAATTTTTTATGTCATTTATAAACATTTTCATACATTGTACTCTTGTTAAAGATCTGAAAATCCTTTGTATGTCGTATACTCGCAATACGTCAACGAGTTTCGGAAAAACAACATATTTCTTTCTTTCCATAGCAAAGTGAGCGCTTGATATTCATATAATTTATACCTCTCAAGAGCCTAAAGTCTTCCTCACAACTATTGATCCCTCTGTTTTCATAAACATGAGGTAAACGTTCCGAACTAAATGACACATCCGTCGACCAAAAGAATTGTTCTGCCCAGTGGAGTGTGTAAATGGATTTGAGTTATTTTGAGCTTCATACGTGCATAAAATGATGAACAAAGTGTTTTTATATAGTTTTGCTGTATATTACGTACTTTGTTCTTTTTCGGAATGATTTCACTTAAATGTAAATACTGGCTTTGACTTTACTTTATTCTTGCATTTTGACGACACGCAGTCTAAAGTTCGATAAAATGAAAACAAATATTTTTAAATACTAATTATTGCAATTTAAAATAAAAAAAATACTTAAACAGTTAAAAGCTATATCTTTATTTCTTTTCTTAATTTCTTTTCTTCACTTTTTTTTCTTTAGAGGAGCATTTACTTTACTTAGCGTTTGTATATTACCGAGTTTTCAGCTGCAGACTACAAGGTTTGATCGAAAATATTTAATTACGGTTAACTGATCTGTGCCTATTAAACAATAACACACGATACAATTTATATCGAAATTGAAAAATCTAAAAATGATAATTATAAAGGATCAGGTACTTTAACAGAGGCAAATACAAGCAGTTAGACACAGTGGGGGAGCTTCGGTAAATAACATAGGGCATGTGGTCTCAGCATAATTGGATGAGCTATTGCACTTTGGACTGCAAAAATAAAAGCTGTTGTTTTTACGGTGTAATACTGAAAGTAGAGGGTTCAGTTTAAAACTGTAAAAGCACAGTAATAAACTAAAACTAGTTACACTGGGGGGGGGGGAGGGAATCCCAACACCAAGAAAAAATTATTGTAGAGTAATGAAATTTGGGTAATGCAATTGTCTAGTTAACATGTTTAATTGATTAAATGTACAAGATCACTGGATAATTTAAGCTCAGGAAAATGCTCTGCAAATCTGAAATTATGTTACTTTAATAGCCGGTGTAACGTCCAGAATTTTGAAGGCAAGCCTGTAAGCCTGCATGCATTGTGTCATACAGGTGCCGAATGTCACTTAGTGGTATGGAGTGGCATGCTTGTTGCACTTGTTGCGTCAATACTAGAACAGTCAATGCTGACTGTGGATGATGCTGGAGTTGCCGCCCAGAGATATCCCATACGTGATCAATTGGAGACAGATCTGGTGATCTTGCAGATCATGGTAACAAGTTACACTCTGTAGAGCACATTGCGTTACAGCAGCGGTGTGAGGGCGAGTTTTATCCTGTTGGAAAACTTTCCCTTGAATGCTACTCATGAAGTTCTGTACTATAGGTTGAATTCCCAGATTGTCGATAAATTCGCAGTCAATTGCGTTTGGGATAACCACACGAGTGCTTCTGCTGTCTTGGAAATTGCTCTAGAGACCATGACTCCAGGTGTAGGTCCCGTGTGTCTAAATCGCAGGCTGCTTGGATGCAGGCGGTCCCATGGCCTCCTTATGACTAACATACGATCATCACTGGCACCAAGGCAGAATTTGTTTTTACCAGAAATCACAACATATCTCTACTCCGACCTCCAGTGAGCTCTGTCTTGACACCACTGCCGTCGCAAACGACAATGGTTTGCAGTCAATGGAATACCGACTTCAGGCTACCTGGCTCGGAGCTGTCCTTGGAGCAAGCGATTTCTTACTGTTCTTTGGGTCATGACAGTACTAACTGCAGCTCGAATGTCCGCCGCAGATGCTGTACGATGCGCCACAGCCGTACGCAAGATTTGGTGATCTTCCTTCTCCGTCGAGCCACGTGGCAGCTCGGAACTCGATCTTCTTGAGGTAGTACCATCCCTTGACCATAGACTCCAATAATCATGCACGATGGACATTAGGGTGGAGCGAAAAACAAAAATTTCGAAATTTTATTCTGTAATACCCGGCAAAAGCTGTGCATGCGTAAGTACAAAACACATGCAAAATATTATCAAGTTTGAACAACTCCTTTAGGGTCCTACCAGGGCTTAAATTTCTCTAAAAACACGAAAAAATGTCAATTTTCAGAAATTTTTTGAAAAATATAAATAATCACCATTTTTGTTCTATAACCATTAAAATGCTTCCTTTTAACACTCTTTTCATGAATCTTCAAAATTATTTACATTCTATTCAGTATTAAGTTCGCACATGAACAGTAAAGTTCGGTGAAATTAACCAAAAATTGACTTTTTTTACCATTTTTTGTAAGTAGCAATAATTCTTCTTTTGTAATCCAGATTCTATTTTTTTGCAATAAATGGGCAAAATGCAGCTTTTAGTTCTAAATGCAATTATATTTCGTTACATTAACAGCCCAGAACGCACTACAAGGAGGTAGCTGCATTTCGGGTGTCATTCTGCCTTTCCCATCCACCCAGCCACGTTGTTTACATATTTTCAACACATTTATGCGGATGCAATTACTAACTGATGTTAAGGAGGTTTCTCCTTTTGAATCAAATTTTGAAGTTTGACTCATGACTCAGTTTTTACATTGACGATTGCGAGCATACAGTTTTTCATTTAAATTCATATCTAGTCTCTTCCTTCAATAGCAATCTGCCATGTTTCACTTACCAGTTTTGAACCCTTAAAACAGTCGGAGTGTAGAAGAGGTATACTTATTGAATCGCTGATAAAGTACAATTCGTTTTTGAAAAGTTGTCTTATTAACGTTGCAAGAACTCGGTGGAAGATATCGAAGCTTTAAAACAGATTTAAAAACGAGTAAAACTACTTGATGGACATTGACAATGTAATACAGAAAGAAAAAAATGACCCTGATCTCACTATCAAAACTCGGAGACCTTTCAGTCATTAGCGTTTGTTAATTAGAGCTAACAGAGTTATGAATCTGTTAATTTTCAAGATGAATTTCTAATGAGATGAAGATACTCGTCAGTTATATCTTTAAATAAAATAATATTTCAAGAAATTAGAAATTGAAAAAAAAAGAAGGAACATTTCCGTGAAATATGGAATTGTATGTATAATGAAAGTTACGCAATCTATAATTCATTTAATTGAGAATCTTCTCTTCTTCGTGGATCCGCTGATTCGAAGAAATGCCTGCTTTGTTAATTTTGAGAATTTGTTATTGGCCATGGCGGTGGACGATAGTCGTAAAGGAGTTGGGTTACGGAAAGGCACACAACATCAGAAAACACTTTGATAACTAAATGAGAACTTTTATGACCAATTTTAAGTTTTGAAAGTTCAAACTAAGATTTTTTAATTGACATCATTAATGGGAGGAAAGTGAACACGCGTTGACCAGTCAATTTATTCTTATAGTTTTAAACTTTTATAGAATGTGTAATTTTTAATATGATTACAGTTTCATGGGAATTTTCTTTCTTTTTTTTTATTTCTAAATTCTTTAACTATACAGAAGCGTATATTTTAATGATGTAACTGACAAGTATCTTTAACTCTGTTAGCTCGAATTAACGAACGCTAATGACTGAAAGGTCTCCAATTTTCGATAGTGAGATCAGTGTCACTTTTTTCTTTCTGTATTACATTGACAATGTCCATTAAGAATTTTATGCGTTTTTAAAGCTTTGGTATCTTCCACCGAGTTCTTGCAACGTTAATAAGACAACTTTTCAAAAACAAGTTGTACTTTATCAGTGATTCAATAAGTATACCTCTTCTACACTCCGACTGTTTTAAGGGTTCAAAACTGGTAAGTGAAACATGGCAGATTGCTATTGAAGGAAGAGACTAGATATGAATTTAAATGAAAAACTGTATGCTCGCAATCGTCAATGTAAAAACTGAGTCATGAGTCAAACTTCAAAATTTGATTCAAAAGGAGAAACCTCCTTAACATCAGATAGTAATTGCATCCGTATAAATGTGTTGAAAATATGTAAACAACGTGGTTGGGTGGATGGAAAGGCAGAATGACACCCGAAATGCAGCTACCTCCTTGTGGTGCATTCTGGGCTGTTAATGTAATGAAATATAATTGCATTTACAACTGAAAGCTGCATTTTGCCCATTTATTGCAAAAAAATTGAATTTGGATTACAAAAGAAGAATTATTGCTACGTGCAAAAAATGGTAAAAAAAGTCGATTTTTGGTTAATTTCACGGAACTTTACGGTTCATGTACGAACTTAAAATACTGAATAGAATGTAAATAATTTTGAAGATGCATGAAAAGAGTGTTAAAAGGAAGCATTTTAATGGTTATAGAACAAAAATGGTGATTATTTATATTTTCCAAAAAAAATTCTGAAAATTGACATTTTTTTCGTGTTTTTAGAGAAATTCAAGCCCTGGTAGGACCCTAAAGGAGTTGTTCAAACTTGATAATATTTTACATGTGTTTTGTACTTACGCATGCACAGCTTTTGCCGGGTATTACAGAATAAAATTCCAAAATTTTTGTTTTTCGCTCCACCCTAATGGACATATTCCCACCAAGTCTTTTTTCAATATCGCGAAATGAAAATCCACCTTCTAGTAGCCAAATTGTATGACCTCGCTCAAACTCGATGAGCTGTCGATAATGGCTTCTTCGTCTTCTTAAAGACATTCCTGGCTAACATGAACGCAATGCGTCAAATTTCACGGAAAAATAATACTTACGAGCTTTGCTACACGCTTTTAAAACATACACGCTTAAAACATTTTTTTCCATGTTCTGAGTGGTGACGCCAGCCACACTTATGCGCGGAACTCGAAATTTCATTCGATGTCATTTTTCAATTGTATAAACCCGCCTATCGAATTTCGTTTATCTAGCGTAAGTCTTTCTTAGTGTTGGGATTTTTTTTCCGCCAGTGTATTTTGCAGTTTACTACTGTAAAACTTGCATTTTTACGGTTTATTACTGCGAAATTAGCAATTCTACAGTTCATTATCATAAAATTAGCTGTATTGTACTGTAAAAACAACAGTATAACATTGGCAGCAGAGGTTCCAGTTTAAAACTAAAATGCACAGTAATAAACTGTAGAACTAGCAATTTACAGTTTACTACTGTAAAATTAGACATTTTAGTTTATTACTGTAACATTAGCTGCATTATTCTGTAAAAAACATAATTCATTTTTTTTACGGTGTATGTACCAGCTTTAATGCACTGCAAAAAATACGCTGTTGTTTTTACGGTATAGTAGGGGAAGGGTGGGCATAGTGGCCACTTGAAGTTTTCCTCCCTATATAGTGCTGCAGCCTAACAGCAATAGACTCAATTACTCGCCCGGCAGCCGTTGTTGTTGTGTTATAGTTTGGTGCCGCTCAGACGCAAACTCACGGAGATATTGCAAATTTTTCACTTTTTCGACCCTCTGATGTTAGGTAAGTGCATCACATGTTTCGTTTTAATTTTTTGTAGGACTAGGTGAAGTAAATTTTACATCAATGGTGCAAAACACCATGTTTCTAGCTTTGAATAAATATGTCTCAACAGTAGATACAACAACGGGTTGTACGCGAAATATTGTTCTTTCGAAAATGGCGCGATAGAGGGCAAAGTGGTCATTTCGATGGTTCGATTTGAAACGTCGATTGTTTTTTCTGTGGTGATTGTTACTCGAAATCTAAAGGACAACGAAGGCTGGATTAGATGTTCTGGGTGCCTCAAATGGGCTCACAAAGCCTGCACAGGAGCCGAAGAGGAGGACGATGAGTTTGCTTGTGATTTATGTAAATACCAGTGATTTCATAACTTCGAATACTTTTAGTAATGCCTATTTTTGTTTAAAACCCTAATACAATTGTTCTGAGTTCTGAAACTGAATACGTTTCATTTTTTCCATACTATCTAAATCTATTTAGGCAGTGGCCACTTTGCCCTACCCAGTGGGGCAAAGTGGCCACTTTGACAGCTTTTGGTAAAGTAAAAATTTTGTACAAATAAATTTTTAAAATCTAGTTGTTTATATTTTTTAATCAGGCTTAAGTAACCATACTAAATGTTGAAGGGATTTAAAAAATGTTTCAATAAAGTTTAGGGATGGAAAAAAATAGATGTTCCTTAGGGTTTCCGCTATGCCCACCCTTCCCCTACTAGCAGCAGAAGTTCCAGTTTAAAACTAACAGAATAACAAAAAACTGTAAAACTAGCTATTTTACAGTTTATCACTGTAAAATTAGCAATTTTAATCTACCACTGTAAAATTTACATTTTTACAGTGTATTAATGTAAATTAGTTGTACTACACATTAAAAACATCTATATTTTTACAATGTGACCACGAGTTTCTGTTTCAATGTCAAATGCGGCACAATGGATCGTTTAGAAGATATCTGATCGATTTTACCTAAGTTTGAATCAATAGAGAAACTGAGGATGGTGGAATTATGACAATTATGGCTGAGAAGTTTCTCATTTTTTCAAATCATCGTTTCTTGGTTTTGGAGAACATTTCTAACAGTTTGAAAAGCTGTCCTATGATTCACAGTCAATAAGTAAATAACCTGTAGTGATTCGAAATGTTCAATATTTTAGCAATAGAATCAATCTTGCAGTGGAGCAAATCTCTTACCTCTAATTTCTTTCAACAATAGGCTCTAAAAATAGCTCAAGGGAAAATTCAGCTCGTATAAAAACAAACCACACCTCACAACTCTTCAGCACAAACTGGGAACCTGTTTCGTTAACTCCAGCTAGAGTACCAGTGTAATAACAGGTTCGTGTTCTCTACAACCGGGTGGGCTACATTATAGTTAAAAATCACTGGTCTGTCGACTTCCCACACTGAAAAAAATGAACTGATGTTTTTACAGTATAATACTGGCAGCAGAGTTTTCAATTCAAAACCAAAATGCACAGTTATAAACTGTAAAATTAGCAATTTTACGGTTTATTACTGTAAAATTAGCAATTTTACAGTTTAGTACTGTAAGATTAGAAATTTAACAGTCTATTACGGTACAATTAGCAATTTTTCCAGTTCATTACGATAAAATTAGCTGTATTATACTGTAACAACATTCATATATAAAAACAACATTCATTTTTTACAGTGCATACCTATGTCAGTTTTGTTGCTTTTCCTCTAGACATTATTAAATGAGAAAAAAAAAAAAAAAAAAGACGAAAACAATTGACAACCGCGTGTCTGCCTCCGTAATGATGCGTGATGATGAGTGCTAGAAAGGCATTCCTTCAAAATTGAAGCCGAAGACGAGAAAAAAAAAGTGTATTTACTTACGTTAGGTATGAAAGGAGGAGTGATTTGACGATTATACACAGCAACAAAATCCATAGATTTCATGTAGTGATGCTTTTTCATTTGTTTGATAGAAGATATTCGTTGTTTAGGATTCACGCTTAACATCTGCAATAGAATAAAATGTATTGAAGATACCAACTAAGATTGATATCAAGCTTTATTTCAAATCATTGTATACATTTTCAGAAAATTTTATCTGTTTCACACTTATTTTTTTTTTTTTTTCAAATTTAAAATATAGCTTTTCAATAAAATAAAATAAATGAATTGCGGCACTACCTTAAAAAGGTTAAAGTAAAATTATATTATTTCTATTATTATCTATGCCTACAAAAAAAAAAAAAAGCAAATTTTAACTCTTAGCATAAATTAAACATTGTTTTTGCATTCAACTTATTTGTACTTAATAAGAGAAATTATTTGCACTTAGAAAGAAATAGATATTGTCATCGATGAGCTAACTGCCAGCGTATTTATTTACCATTTAAAATTCTTTCTCATTTCATCATTTAAAGCACGCATTCACATCAGATTGAATAGAAAAAACTTTTTTTTTATTCAAATGCATAGGGCCTGGGTAATATATATAATACGGTAAAAACAAATTACTTTAAAACTTTAGTTAAAATTATTGCCGTCTAGACGTTTTGTAACTTTAATGAATGTGTGTACCATATTAATTCTCTGAAGAGGTAGTTATATTTATTAATAAGCCGAAAAATAATTTAAAGTTATTAAGGCTAAAATTCATTAATTTTTAAAGCCTTCAATTTGATATATAATCTGATTACAGTACTCAAAATTTAAATAGTTTCTAAAAACTTGAATCATTCACATTCTGAATTTTCTAAACCGATTCATTTAACATTACTCAAAATAATACTTCCACAGGTTTTAGTTTTGTATGTGCCCAATTTCATTATGCAATGATAATAGTTACTTATATTGAAAGTACTTATTTGTGCCATGAAAAGCCAAGTAAAATATACACTCCGTTTTAAAACCGTAGCTGTAGGCATCCTGATGAATTATGTATGATAAGTCCTCTTATTCAAACAGGCCAGATTCTACCCTTGCCCTTCGCAACAATAAAATGATACATCAGACAGCATAGGATACTATTTTTCTCAAAGTATCGAGTCCGTTACTGAAATTGGGATATTTTATTCCCTGAGTAATATTATCTTCACTTCGAATTTGAAATATGTAACTCAATGTTCGTGAATAGATGTGACTTTAAATACATAACTTTAAAAACAAATAAATAAACACATGATTAGTTAAAATAACATGTGCATGTAATTTGTCTACCAGTGCATATTTCATTGATTTTGAATCGTCCACCAATATTTACAGATAAACAACATCATTATTCCAGCATAGAATAAATGCCTTTTTGGAGCATTTTTTACAGTAAAAAGTGTTGTTCTTGAGGAAAATTAAAAAACTGTAATTCTATCACGTAGTTTAAGATTTAAAAAACTCGAAAGAATGAATTTAGATTAAGCAATCAAAATTTTTACCATCAAAAGTTAGATGTTTAAAGGTGCAATTTTATCAAATTCGTGTAGTTTTACTTTCTCAAAAAAAAAGAAAAACAATGCTTTACTCTAAAAAATGCGCAATTATGTGATTTTACGGCCCTCTTCAGCGAAACAACCACATAAACAAAATTACTTGAAAATTTTCCTCGTAAACTCATACAGTATTTTGTTTAGTTGATTTGAGATATAAAATCTGATCAAAAAACTACACATTATCTTTTGAATAATGGAACGTCAAGATGGCAAAAATTTCAGCTGAAATTTAGAACCAATATGTTCCAGACTGCGTAAAAACGATTAATAATCCAAATAACATAAATCTGAAATATATAAAAAAAGTCAAGGTTTTCGTTCCTCTCTAATGTACATGCTGCATCAAATACGATCCTAATTGATTTCGTTATTGATTTTTTCTGGGATCTTTATGTCTATTTCTTTTTTTATGTTGTCTTTTCCACTTCATTCACGATTTTCGAACACCAAACTAGAGAAAACATTTATAGTAAAATTTCAGAGAATAGTACTTTGAATGCTCTCCTTTCTTAAGTGTTTAGTACATTGTTCGTAAATGGAAAGTAATAGAATCAGTTGATGCAAAAGAAAACACGAGGTAAATAGAAGCAAACTCCATTACCACACTTGTGTAGATTTTTTTAGAGTTTCGAGGGCTTCCAAACAATTGTGTAAGACGTCCTTATTACTTGATGATGACACCGCGAGAATTTTTTTTTTTTAAGTTTAGAAATGTTTCCTTCCAACAGGTTTACAAATGCGAAGTAACTTGTTTGAATTTGTTCTACTTCGGTTACTAAAAGTATTTGTTTATGAATTTCACCTTACTAGTTATGTTAGATGTGCTATCTAGGTATCTCCATTCATCCCATAAACACGGCACTTTTTGGTAAATAAAAATATCTAAGTTTTTCAACCGTCTTTTTTTTTTTTTTTAAATTACGATTTCATTCAAAACAAATTTTGTGTTTATTTTTACATAAATTTAGCGCATAATTAAATATTTTGTACGGTTTTTTAAAAATTAATTTTAAATTACATGTGGAGGCTTCAGTGGAGAGCATGCGACATACTGGCCACAGAATGGGCGTTGTTGGTGCAGAACTTTTTAACCTTCGAAACGGATTGTGTATAGTATTATCTACTTACAGCAACCTCATGGGGAAATAAATGGGGTATTTTTATTTAAATCTCTCAATCTATGGGGTAACAAGAAGTAAGCTATTGCGAAACGAAACATGATTTCATTCGCTAACAAACAGTAAAAAAAGAAGGAAAGAAAATTATACCCGGTCTTATATGGAATGCACAATTTTTTGAGTTTCAACTTATCCAAAAGAAAGGGAAAGATCTAAAGTTGAAACATTGAAATTGGGTTTCTCTTTACTCCCAAGTGACCCCTACGTGATATTTAACATTATAACAAAAGGCAAATTCTTGAACAAACAAAAATATCTCGTACTTGAAAGATGTAAACGATTAAAGAAAATATTTTTTATTAGGCATCTAGCTATGAAATTGCTCAACAAACATACGTAGTACATTTATTTACGCAGACACTTGTAATATACTATGTGTGAAGTCATGCATGTATTTTGCATCTGTTTTTGAATTTAGCTCAGCTATAAGCTGAATAACATTATGACATGCATATGCAGAAAGTACTAGCCTGTTGTATGAGATTAGCAAGTCCCTTATTAACGCACTTTGGAAAACGTACGCAAGAATTTTCAATCATGCAATGAATATCCTCCATACTTGTCCCAGAATGAATTTCATAAGGTCTCTAAAATGTAAGGAAAATTATTAGATACATTTTATAGCAAGCACATATTAACCCATTAATGCCTGACATTTTATTTTTCAACGATACTTTGTATACTGGTTACAAATAGTGTTTAATGGACAGGAAAAATAGTTAAAAAATTATCATGTAAAAAATAAATTTTTTATTTAAGAAAGAAAAATTGTCCCTAAAAAAGGACGCTAGGCACCAGAGGGTACATACTTTTTTACCAAAATTTTTTTTTCTGCCTACGATGTAATATTGAAAATTACAATTTACAAGAAGAAATAAAAGCAGCAATTAACATAAACTGGGAAGTAGATTCAGAGAACAAGGAAATATTGGTGTTGTTGAGTTGAAAGTCAGCAAAACATTTGTTCTGCAAACCTACGTATTGCATTTGCTGTATTCCGATAAGGTCTTTTACTTCAATGGGCACATCTTACCTGAGTCTTATTTAAAACAATATAACAACTAGCCCCATAATACCTAACTCAACTCCCTTGAGCTCAATGCATGTTGTACAGCAGCTTTTAAAATAAAAATGAAGAGCGGTTACCACCATTTTTTAGAGTGGATCAAAAACCGGTAGTTCCCGATATTTGATGCATGGGATCTTTTTCCCTATGCAACGTTTGTATTGAGCAACCATATATATTTGGTTCATCAATTTCAATTACTTTCTTTTCGCTGTTGGACAATCGCTTAGCCTTTACAATAGGATAAACTCCATGAAGATTCAATGCAATAGTTATGACATTGCTATTATTCCACCGAACCAACGTAATATTATTTTACCTGTCATCGACATTTATTCAAAATTCCCTCTCTTTTCTTTTTTGAAAAACGTAACTTTAGTTCATGAGCATTTTTTAATCCGATTCTTGCACAAAACCTTGCTGAGACAAATAATCACGTAGGAGCGCAAGAGAAATAAATAAATTCTCACAGTAGAGATCAAAATTGGCATGCTCAGGGAATTCTGAAATTAAATCTGCACCCCCCCCCCTTTCCCAAACAACAGACACATATGCAATCCTTGAATTCTTCACATCAAGGTGAAATGCTAAGCTTCTGAAACAGCTTAGGGCTTCTTCAAGTCAGACTAAACAATAATAAACACCTAAATGCATAATGGAAAAGTAACGAAATATAAGGAATAATTAGTGTTTTAAAGAATTACATTTTTGAAATAGCTTTCTTTCAAAATTTACCTTGAGTATTTTTTGTAATTAAAAAAAAGAAGAGAAAATATTTAAGAACATTGTATAATTAAGTTTATATATATTAATTAATTTAATTTAATTAGATTTTGAAAATAAAATAAGTTTTAAAAATGACAATTATTATCTGTTTTTCAGTCTAAAAACATTTACTAACTGTTTTGATATAAATTATAGATTCTAAGCAAGAAATCAGCAACGGTTAAACAATGCAGCCTTTGGTGCCTAGCGTCCCTTTTTAGGGACGTTCTTAAATTGCTATAAAATCCTTAAAAAATTTAAAATTTACAAAATTGCAAAAAAAGGTAAACTAAAACATCGATCAAAGTAGCACATATATCAAACACAGATAGATTTACTTGTTAATGACTTTAAAAACTTAGCTTTTTGTTCTTGAGATTGCGAACGATGTAATTTTTGATAAAGATTATAATCAAATGGCTACAGATCACACTTTACAGCGGTTATAAGCTGCAATCTGTTAATACGGAATTGAAGCAATACCAAAGTAATAATTGAACACAACTAGTTGGTTGAAATGTTGATGTTTGGAAAATTCAGGCACACTTTTCGGACCGTCCCTAAAAAGGGCCGCTAGGCATTAATGGGTTAAGATTGCCGAATGATTCAAATAGTATGAGTGAGAATTAAAGGATGTTTTGACATGTTAAACTAGTTATTTTAGAAAATAGATTACGTAATGAGTAATTATAGGCGAAGGAAGTGCTTTCTCTGTGTAAGAGATGGGAAAAAGTTGTAATTTTAGAGTAGATACATTTATAAGAATTGCATCAATAACAAAATAAAAAAAAGATATATTGTAAGAAATACAATTTATTTGAAGATGCATCTTATTTACAAAGAAATTGTCAGACTCATGGCTTTACAGCGCTCTTCGTCATTAAGCAAAAATAAGTTCGTGTAATGTGCACTCATTGAAAGTTTCGGTTCTTTAATTTATATTACTTTTTAGGAATTATTATTTGAATGAATTTTCACTTAAGCTGAAGATGATGCTACACAAATGTTCATGCCTACATACAGTCAGTTTTAAACCAAATTTTGTGTGCATAAGCAAATAAACAAAATTACTAGCTTATTGAATAGTCCCAGTTGGTCATTTTAGAATACATTAATATATTTTTTATTGCAACAAATAAAAAGCAAACATTCTGATAATTAAATGGCCCTTAGAGTCGTGGCGAGCTTGCTTTCAGAGCAAGCTAACAACCTATACCCTAATCTTACCAGCGAGTTTCTGTGCTCAAATGCGATATCTACGCTACAAAAAATAAACTGTTGTTTTTACAGTATAATACTGAAAGCAGAGGTTTCAGTTTAAACTGTAAAATCGCAGTGATAAACTGTAAAACTAACTACTATTTTGCAGGTTATTACTGTAAAACTGGCAATTTTTAGTTTACTGCTGTAAAATCAGCCATTTTCCAGTTTATTACAGTAAAATTACTATAAAATTAGCTGTATTATACTGTAAAAACAACATTTTTTTACAGTGTATCTCGTTTGATTGCAAATGCAGGATGCAGTTCTAACTGATCCTTCGATTGTGCTAAATTTTCATGCTGCAACGAAAAGAGTAAAACTTAAATAAGTAGAAAGCATTTTAAAAATATTCGTCTCAATCAGTGTATTTCTATTGACGGAGAAGTGATTCCTGAGGTCTGGAAATACGAATATATTCATATTTGCACACAAATTTCAACCCAAATAAGTCATTTCCTACTCAGGGAAAAACTGGGAGAGGAATAGTAGTTGAATTGACATAATTAATAACGCATCCAGTTTATCCATAAATACTATTTTAAGCAAAAAAAAAAAAATCCGATAAAAGAACGCAATAAAAACTTTACACATGTGTTTGCATTTGAGAAAGTGGTATACCTCCACATTTTAAAGCTGCGTATTTGCTATATATTATAATATTTAGTTATCACTTTTAGTATAAAAGCGAAGCTAACAAGAGAAGTGTCCTCTCTTTTACTATGATGGTACTTTCAAGAAATATCTCATTCGAAAGTAATGAAATGCTAAAAATTATGCTCGAAAACGTTTTAACTATGCCTGATTTAGAAAAATTTGAACTTTCTGTGCTATTACATAAGCTTTTTTTTTTTTTTTTTGAAGTGAAGTTTTCATTTTTTGAAAACAAATTTTGATAAGTTTACTTTTTATTTTGAATTTTTTCAATAGCAGAAAGTTTGAAACCGAGAAGCTTTTTTGAATAGTTTCATTACGGATGGTATATCTATTTCTAAACCAACTTCATCAGCACATCATGCAAAACGAAAGTAATAGTAATAATGAGTATGAATAAATGAAAGAGCTAAAAAATTTATTCTTAGTTCAAGATATAAGCAATGAGTGGACTAAAAAATAACTAAAAGTATCTTAAAATAAAGTAAACAATACCTTCATATTTAAAAGTTAAAATTAACGTATGTTTTAACATTTTTCTTTGAGTTAAGCTATATTGAAAAATAATGGCAAAATTACCTCCTATAATCGATTAAGCAAGTTATCGTAAGTTCTTTGTTTAAGGCGAAACACAATTACAAGAATGCTAATGGACTCTTTTACCCCACTTCAGAGTACATGTTTTGCATCAGAAGAAGAAATTCTGAATAAAATTATATTTTTTTTCTTACTTCTAGGAAATAGCAAATGCGTTTTTGCTGAAAATGCAAAATGCAAGAAGAAAAGTTAAATAATGATGCACTTTAATAATCCAACAAATAAAATTGCTTTACGAAATTCACTTTTTTGAGAACGAAAAGATAAACATTCAGGAATATCGAGTTATTTACAGTTAAACGCATTTTGATAAAAATGAATAACTGAATTAAATATAAGTTTTTCTGTGGGCTAGAAAAATAACGACATTAAATAATTTAAGCAGAATAGGGCAATTTTGCTTTTTAATTAATATTTATTTATTTTACATTATTTTTTAAAATTGCATAACTTAAAGTCGTTTCACGATAAATAACATTAAACTATTAAACATACGTATTTGTCGTTCAATATAAAAGGGGTGTATAGCCATCAAAATGCAAATTTTTGGGTTAAATTCTATAACATTTAGCTACATATTTTAATATAAAAGCGAAGCAAAGCGCCTTTCTAAATATAAATATCTAATGACAAACAGTAGCTGAACTCTTGTATTTTATTTTCAGAGAAAAACATACTATGGATTTTATATAATAAGGCATAAAAAAATTATTTACAATGATATATACCACTCTTAGAATGAACGACCCAGTGATCATTGAAATTTCTACATCTTTATGCAACAATTAATAGCATGGTATAAACACGGTATTTGAGAATATGTAGATCGTTATAATATTCAAACGATTAGCATTTCAATGTAATTTCTCAAATCAGTAAAAAATAGCATGTACTTCAATCTGTAAAAAGAATTTATGTAAAATGAATCTATGAAGCTCAATTTTTTTTAAATTGTTTCATGCATTTCATTAAAAACGAATGATTTAGGGAAATAAGCTTTTGCTTGGATAAAAAAGCTACAAAAAGAATTATTTAAAGGCGTTATATGGTATTTTTTGTTTCTTAATTAATAAATATTTTTCCTTCTATTGCATCCTTATATAAAATTACATAAAATATTCCATTTTAGTAATAATAAAAACTACTGTACGTATCATTATTAAAATTACTATCTCTTTAGGATTACACGGAACAACAAAAGCTAAATTCTAAGGAAAGACGCAGTTCACTAAAATATTTAGCATTTCAACATATATTCTCAAAGCATTGAGGCGTACTGCCTCCCTCGGTCTGTATAAAAGAAAATTCCTATCTTGGTTATTGCATTCACAAGCTGATTACTTATTCAAAAGTCCGTGTAATGGCTGTATTCTAGGATTAGCACTGGATAACATGATTTTGATTGATTAATTTTCTGTACCATAAAGCGCAGTTACTGCGAGTGTACAGGTCGAAACCCCATGACTGCCAAGAGAATGTGAAACAGTTTCGTCTTTTAAAGGTGTATATATATTTGGTGGTAGATCAATGACCCTCATAAATTAACTGTCAAGAGCACAAATGCTTTTGCTGCATCTTTGCGGAACGGATATATCCAAGTTCAGGTATGAGGTGCATTTTCTAGGGGGAAAGGCTCCTTTTAGCTTTTAAACATGAGTATCCGAAGATAACAAACACAAAAATAGTTTTGTTCTCTTTTTTATCTTCTTCTTTTTTTATAAAATACTGTGCATCAAAACCAGCACCGTTCGATAGAATATTCATAATAATATTAATAATGAGTATATACTTATACATTAATAAGCATATATTCATAAGTAAAGACCACTAAGTAATATTAATAAGTGTCTTCGTGCTGCAAAATTTTAAGCGAGCATGTTTCTTCCCAAAGTTATTTATTCACAACTACAGCAAACTTTAAAGCAAAGACATTATGTGATTTTTTTTAAAGATCCAACAAAATATTCGTGACACTTTATGCTTATTAGAAGCATAATTTATTAATTCCATATTTTGCGATAAACATAAGGCTGATACCCTTCCATATTTCAATCAACCGTTGAGCTTATCATATGTCTACATGCTAAGATGTTGATTTTAGCCTTTAAAATACCTTTTTTCACCCTTTTGTTTCATCTTATCTCAAAGAAACTCTAAATACATATTAAATGTCACACAATCTAAGAGTCTATCTTCAACGCAAAATCGAGCATTGAAAGTAAAAATTTACTCAATTCATAAATAGATTTAAACTACAAGGTTAACTACTTACCATATTACATGCCATTTCATACGTTGTAACTCCCAACGACCACCAATCCGCGTTGAAAGAGTAGCCATGCGTGTGATCCAATGCGCAAAGAACCACTTCTGGAGCTAATGGAAAAAATGCAATCAACAACTGAATTTTCTATCAGTTATTCACGGTACATACCCGGAGATTCATCGCATCATGAAGCAGTGACATTGACAATCGATTTGTCAAACTTAGAAATCACCCCATTTAAGATTGTAATGACTTGCAGTTAACCTGGAAAATCACAATCTCTTTCCTCTGCTATTTAAGATTGAGTGACGGAATTAAATAATTGATCTTTTCATTAGCAATTCTAAGACCTTAAGCAAATTCTCAAGGTTTGCGATGTTTAGAAGTTGGTGACTTCTATTGAAAAAATTCAGCTGTTTATGCATTGAAGTTACAGAATAACGATAATAGATAGATACTTACGTAAAGGGAAAAGTATTGAAAAAAAAAGGAATAATGAATAAAATGTTATTTTTTATTTTTTGAACCTTAATACTTTTAATTTAAATTTCAGATTTTTCGAGTTTTGAGACCACATCAGATCATCAGATCCATCAGACCACATCAGATCGACTCATCTGATATTTTGAGACTGCAAGCTGCTTTGAAACCATTTTCGTTTTAAACTTTCATTTTTACATTATCAAATATGTAAAATATTCTTTTTAATTCACAACCGACTATAAACAATTAAAAGAACTAGTTAATATATTCATAAATGATAAAAATAAGAAGAAAATGTAAGTAATTAAAAATGTTTAATTAATTTTCCCAATTAATTATTTTTTTTTTCATACAAGTTAGAATAATAAAACCAGAAGCTAAAACCTAAAAGGAAAAAATCTTTTAGCTCAAAGGAATAAAAATATAAAAAATAACTAATAACTATATGAAGAAATAAATTCTTTCTGCTTGGAAAACGTAAATATCCCGTAAAGGTGTTCAACCAAAAATTTTAAAAATAACATTTCAAACTTCTTAAGAGCAGTGTCTCAAAGTATGAAATACAGTTAATTTTTAATTAAAACAAAAAATAACCAGGATAAAATAGATTCTACCTTACTTTAATTACATGCGACTTTTAAAATAATTCGAACAGAGGGTAAGGAAATGCTGATAACTCACTTGCTATATTTTCGAACGACTATTATTAAGTATTAAAATGAGTAAATCAAAAAAGATAATTAGCATAAAAATCTTCTGTGCCAGAAAAAAACCGGTTATCCAATTTTTTTTTAAGGAAAAGTACGCATGGGGACTTTGAAATTATTTTTGCATCACCATTTTAAGTTCTTTTTGACAGATAAAACCTTACGTGTTGATTATAGCACATCAGCGGCTTCTAACTAGAGGGGACTGGCAACCCCCATTTTAGATATGCTCCTTTTAAATTGAAATAAATGGAGGGTGGCCCACTTACCCCTTCCTAAGGGGTAAGTGGGCCCCCCACGTCATTTTTTTTTATAGAATACGATAGTTGAAAATATTTAAAGCATTCTTTTCGGAAATAATGCTGAGCTTGAGTTCATTAATAATGTCCAAGATAAAGTAAGTCAACATATTTAAGCTGTTTTGCTTTAAAACTTTTGTATAAGGCTTTGAAAACGAACTGTTCTGAAAAGGGGGCCCCCCTTACCCTAACCAATCCTATTAGGTATTATATAGTTTTATGTTATATACGGGAATTATATATTTTTTCTTTTAAAACAATTTTAATAACTGTAACGTTACGAAATGTATAAATAAATCAATAACCTAACAACACAAATTATTAAGTAAACAAATTCATTTGTCCTAAAATATGCGGCTGAGAGAGTGTTGACTGTATTTACTTTCAAACGTATAAGTTTGAATACGATGAATAATCTTTCCTGATTTTCTTCTCTAGAAAATTATTTAGTTTATTCGTAACCATAACGAATAAATGAGCATTTAATTTACGTAAGATTAACAAGTTTAAAATTACTCAAATAGCAATTGGAATTGCAATCACGTGCTTCAGGGTTAAAAGCCTTTTTCAATGTAAAAAAATAAAAAGATTATGAATGAAAACTCAAACGACAAAAGCGACGAGGTGGAACAGTAAGCAGTTTATATAAGTAAGTGTTTGTCTTTTTTCGTAGCCTTATATTTTTCTCTTTTTTTTTTTTTTTTTGTGGTACATGTGATAATAAAAATCAATTCAAAATTACAAATAATTTAAGTATTGCTTTAAAAAACCTTTTTAACTTAAAATTGTTACTGATGAGTAAAATATTTGTTACATCAAGGAACGTCTTATGTAGAAATTTTCAAAACGTTCACGCTTAAATAAAAGTAACAAAAATACATTTTTTTATGTGCCGATAATGTTAAAAGCTCGATTTTAATTGAAAATACCTTGTAGAAGATTATTGTACACAGTAGTTAAACAAGCGGGTTTTCACTTTCGATTGTAAAATAAGTTGACGAATAGCTTTGTTTCTGTTCTAAACTCAATTTAATACGTATGAAAATACTTGTTATTTCATTTTTGTAAATCTTTCAAATTTTAAATTTGATAATTTTAGAAAAGTGAAAAATAATTTTCAATAAAGTATGATTTCGTAACTAAACAAAAAAGGCGAAAAATAAATCACCTTTTTCACCAAATACAAAAATTTTATTAAGTCAAATATGACTCTCTAAAAAGTTAACGTAATATAATTTCATTTTTAATTTATGTAATCATAATGAGACCCAAGCAAACATTAATCTTGAATCTGTTGACACGAGGTAAATATTAGCAAAGTTAGTGTGGCCATAAGTCATAGCTTGAAGCATTATGAAGCAAATGTCAGAGTCGCGATATCCTTAACACAGATCGATAGCATTTCTTTTTTCAATTTCGTCTATCTACAAAAGGGGATTTGTTGATTTCTTTTCAGGACAAGATAGTTTCTGGTAGTGACATTAATCTGCGTTATATGCTTCGAGGAACTGGCAAATATGACAGTTGTCAAACCCAGCTGTCGAATTGTTTGGTGTCGAAAAAGTAACATTTTGGCTTACCCATGTATGGTTTCGTCCCGGACACAGATGTGACAACCTCTCCGTCCCGAACGAAAGTTGCTATATTAAAATCGGTTATATGAGCGTGCCCTGAAAATAAATAAATGAATTAATATCATTAACGCATATGTTTCATAATTATTTTGTTAAGTTAACGAAATAAAAGCTCAATCCACACTGTAAAAAATAGATGTTGTTTTTGCAGTATAATACAGCTAATTTTATAGTAATTTACTGTAATAAATACAATATGATACAGCTATTATTACAGTAATTAACTGTAAAATTGCTAATTTTGCAGTAATAAACTGTAAAATTGCTGTTTGCTCAAATGAACTGTAAAACTGCTAATTTTACAGTTTATTACTGTGCATTTTAGTTTTAAACTGGAACCTCTGCTGCCAGTATTATACTGTTGTTTTTACAGTATAATACAGCTAATTTTGCGGTAATAAACTAAAATTTCTAGTTTTGCAGTTTATTACTGCGCATTTTAACAGTTTTAAACTGGAACTTCTGCTGCCAGTATTATACTGTAAAAACAAGTTTATTTTTAGTGCAGCACTGAGAGAGGTGGGGTGAGCATAAGGTGAACAAATTTGTCAAAAAAAAAAAAAAATGCTGATTCTTTTCGCACATAAAAACATACAGTAGTAAAATGTGAATACTTTTAAAAGAAAATGAGGGGTGAAGATTAATGCTATGGATATTCCTAGTAATGTAAGTGATTACATTTTTCTTGCATCAGTAAAACTTTTTGAAATAATTTAATAATGTGAAAACAAAACAGTAAAGTTTCATACTGTGAGAAATACTTTAATTAGAATTATTTCTAGCAAAATATAAATACATTTTTTACAAAAGGAAGTAAACTGTATTGATTATTGGTATATGAAATGATTATTCAATGAAACAAAGGCAGCAAAACAGCATCCATAATGAAATAAATGCTTGGAGGTAATTGTTTATAATAAAGTGATAAGAATAAATAAGTAAGGCGTTCAGTTAGGTGAAAAAATGTTTATTTTATTATTGCTAAAAGTGTAGACTTTTTTTCTGTTTTTCTCAACGTTTTTATTAATATTAGTTTAAGATACTTTTTCCCAAATACTTAACTGCTAGGTTTGCGTTGGAAATTGATGACTTAATTGATTTAAATAACAATCTTTCCAAAATCTTCATTTCAGCAATGGCAAATTGTCCTCATACCTTGATTTCTCCGAAGTGCTTAACACAAGATAATCATTATTATTATTTATTTATTATTAATTTTATGAAAAAAAAACTATTTGTTTTATTTATTTTTTTATTTACAAGAGCCTCGCCACAATTTTATACCAAATGTAATACCATCTAAGCGACGTACTTATTTCCTACAGCTGTAAACTTCTGGAGCAAAAGAGAATATTATCATTTTCAAATAAATAATAAGTCATGGTTAAATAGTGGAATTGTATTAATTAATCTTGCTATTGAATATTGTGAATATTTTTTAAAACTACATTTGAATAATATACTTGACAAAAAACGCACTAGGACAAATTTGAATTGTGTCAAAGGGGTTAATTGGAACAGTCAAGTAGGTTTGCGAATCATCATATTCAAAACCTTTGGATATTGCTTAATCAATTTCAATTCAAGTAATATGTTTTTGTTATTTCTCCTTTCAATTGTGTGTAATTATGTATGAATTGTTTGCGCATATGTAAGTCATTTAAAATGTTCAAAAGTGTTAAGCTATTGAATAAGGGTAATAACGAGGATCCTCCTGCTTCAAATTATTAAGAGTTAAAATGTGATTTAATATTGTACTGAAATTCAAAAACAATAAAAATTATTAATTTTATCATATATTTTATATAAAAATAAACTTGCAACACAGCTTGAGATTTTTTTCTCTCTGAAAAATTGTTTTTTTTAATAATGTTCTTTCATTTTCTGCGGTTTGTAAGTGCACTTTGTTACAGCGATTTTGAAAATAAAATAAATAAATACTTTACTACTTTGAAGTCCACTGCCAAAAACAAGATAAATCCCTTTCTTTTCTTATACTTAATTTGTACTGCTGAATGGCTTCTTTAACTACTATTGACAATAAAACTTTTTTCTCTTGAATCGGGAGACTTATTAATTTTCAGAATATTTATTTCATTTCACCCTTGTTCCGTAACTTTTCTTTATGATTAGAATGATTTTTAAAGACTTATTTTTCTCATTTGTTTCATGAAATGGCCAAAATATTTGAAATATCTCCAAAAATGGCTTATTTGCAAGCCACTCATATTTATTACACCCAAATTAATAAACCGTTAATAAAAAAAATATAATCAGTAGATCGAAACGATCAAAATTTCATGACAAAATTCGAACTTTGTCGGACATGTTTTGTCCTATCTTCTTTTCGGATTAAGCTTCTAAGAATTTCTTATCAGTTTAAAATTTACTGCTCCAACTCATTCTGCCTTTAAGTCCATCAACTGAGCAAAAATATTCATTAGTTATCGCTCTCTTTCAATGAAAAAAAAGTCTGCTGAAATTAAATCATAGCTTAGAAAAGAAATCATTTTATCGCATTTTTTCTAGAAAATATGCTAAGTTAGCATTTTCGATTTTTCTCAAAAGTTACTAAGGTTGTTACCATGAGAGGAACGTTGGAGAAGCATTTTTATTCTTATCTTTTATATCTGGCTCTTCTTTTCTCGATAAGTTGAGAAAAAATATTAAATTTTCCTTTACGAAAATCCACATCTTGTCTTTAGACTCGTTATTCTTTATTTTGATATTGTGCAGTTCGTTTGACAACTAGTACATTGAGTAACTATTAAAAACTTATTTCGTATATAAAAATAATTAAAGCCTAAAACATTATGCTAAGAATATCATAGTTTTAAATTCACGACAGCAATGAAATGCATCATTGAAAAAGAAACTTTTTACAAAAAACTGATGTTTTACTAGCTGCTTAAAAAACTGAAAGATGCATTAATTATAAAAATGAATCAACTCAAATCTCGATTAATAGTTAAAATAATAATTACAAAAAATTATCATTTTATAGTAACTAGAAATGTTTTTGAAAAATCATGGGTATTACAATAAAGCTATTAAATTTTGAAAACGACTTGTGTATAATTTTTTTTGCTGATCTTTGGAGCTATTTATTTTTTGACCGTAATCAACTATATATCAAAGACTTTAATTAAAACATTGCTAGATAACAGGCCCGTTATTTCAAATTCATCCAGGGAGGGGGAGGGGCAAAGGGTGTATACACAATGTAAAGTTTACCAAAGAATCTCAAAAGCCACGCCTATTTATATGCATTGCATATACATTGATTTCCCAAAGTCAGGGAGGAGGGGGGGGGGCAATTGACCTTCCTGACCCTCCCTAAATGACGGGCCTGCTAGATAAGTGGTGCTGGAAACTGAAAATATTTTAACATTTCACTTTGCCTGCTATTTCACTGTGTCCCACATTCCGCCTACAATGAAGCTATGGAAATGATTTTGCAAGTGTAGTGCTTAGCGGCAAACAGAAGTTACAAATCGTACATCGAGAATAAAAGAAGCACTTTTTTTTTTAGTCTATGGCAAATTAATGTTAATCTAATTTAAAAAATGCCCCTTTCATTCTCGGTGTGTGACACGATGGAAACTTTAAGATATTTCAGTTTAAATGAAGAAAAGCAATTGAACGGAGAATATTTCAGAATAAAAAAAGAGCAATAAATACTCCATGTTGCTGTATAACAAATGTTGCTTTAAAATAATAAATGCTTTGTAATGCTGGTGGGAAACGTTGCTTTATAGCAACGTATGAATAAGAAATGTTTTAAGACTTACAGAAATGGATTATATAACTGCAGATGAGTTCAGTCATATAGGCTAAATGAAAGCCTAACTTCAAAAAAAAAAAAAAAAAGAGCACACTTAATGTACTAATAATTTATTAATAAAACTTTAAATTATAATTCAATTTCAAATTATTGTCAATCATTTTTTTAGATTAACCAATTATTAGATTTAACAGGGTTCACATTAGCGTAAATAATTCCGTTAATTTGATTTATTTACAATAACGGTCAGGAAAATTTAGAGATATGAAAATGTGAGGATTTCAAGTAAAAATCAAGTAGAATAAAGTAAATACTCAATTTTTTTCGAGATTCCTGAAAACTGTGGTAGTGCTGTTAAATTCTGCGATCATTCATAAGTAAACTGAATAACTATTCAGCATGAGAGATTGTGAAGATTTCAACTGTATATCCCATAGGTTAGAAGTTCCCATAATAAGGGCTGCAAGTAGAGGCAAATGTTTCCGGTGAAGTGTAAACAGCACCAAATCTTTTTTGTTAATGAATCAAAAACTAATAGTAATTCATGAAAATCCCTACCGTTTTCAATTATTTTACATTAATACAAAATAAATAAAATAGAGCAGTGCTGTTTTTCTATATTGAGAGGCAAATATAGAATCTTTCTTTCAGTAAGTAAATAATAAATAGAAACCCTCTTACTACATACTTTCTGATTTTTCCGACAAATTTAAGCACGTATGCTAACATGATGATTGTCTGTATGATTTTTCATATATGACCAGGGGTATGGAGAATATTCCATTTTTTACTAGAGTTACAACTTGAAAAGTTTGGGAATATGCTTCTTAGTTTCAGAGAAATTATTTTTCAAAAAAATCTAATTTTGTACACGTGACCATTAAATTTTAGGTTCTTCCGAATCTCCATCTACATTCATTAATTTAAGTCCATATTAAATACATATTCTTGACTGTGGTGTACACATTCTTCATCGATAGTACGTTTCAACACAACTATTTTTGAAACAATAACATTGAATCATAACATTATGTATAATTTTCCAATTTGGATGTAACTTAACAATATAATTTGATGTTTATTGCTCTAAGTATTAATTTTATAAGTGGAAAAAAATCCATAATAAACTAAAAGTATTTTCTCACCTGCATCATCTATCAAGATATTATCTGGTTTGATGTCCCTGAAAGTATTTCATTCATGATCATAAATAGTTGTCAAGTTAATACAGATTTATAATTGTATATAATACAGAGACAAAAACATGCAATTTGGTTATGCATATGCCTTCATCTTTATGTAGGAAAGATATAAACGGTAGTCTTTTGGGACACATTATTAATGCTTAATGCATGTATAAAAGCTTCCCATTGAAAAAAAACTGAAAATCTGCACTTCTGAAATAAATTATATTTTGCTATTAAATATTAGAAGTCTTGAAGAAATTATAAATATTAACAACATACTTTAGTAGAGTTTTTTTTCGAGTCCTGCAAAACATGTCTAATTCTTAATAACAGTTTTGAATGGGACCAAATCAAGAATTTTATGGAATGCTTACATATTTTTATGATGAACTGAAGCCATATTTTTAATACACATTTTTTGTGAGACAGCAAAAACAAGAATAACTAGCCTTATTAAATTAGTGGTAGAAATTGGCAAAACTTTTTTAAAAAAAAAGGCATACTGGTGTTGGCTTTTCGTTGGACAATTCACGCTGTTTGTTTAAGTCGCTTAACTACTAATGTGTTTCGGCTACTTTTGTAGCTGTTTTTGGTTTTTGATGTCAGTTTATTCTTTTTTAACAAATGTAAGATTTTTTTCAAGCGACATCAGTTTTTAACATTTCATTTATTTTTTGCAACGATGACAAATCTAGATACAAATTCCTTAACAGGTTTATTAAAATTTTTCTTCATTTTCATTTAAAAACGTTTTTTCTTATTTTAAATATTTTAGCTATATTTATGACATAAATATGTGTTTAATTTCTGAATTAAAGAGTGAATGCTTCGGTTGAATGATATCACAATTTAACAACACTTACCATCTATGCAACCTTCGCGTCTAGCTATACACCTATTTTATATTACGTTATTCCATAATTATTGCCGGCAAATGTCCGGCTTTCTCTGCAGATCATTCCTACGGACACAGTAGTGATGAACAAATACCGCTACAACGTGTAATGGGATAGTCCCGATGCTGTATAATCTAGTTTTGGCTCATTGCTAACATTTAGAGGAGTCATGAAGCAGCGGGACGTGTAATTTATGATCCTATGCGAATTCCGTCATGGTCATTTGTTGTCTGCAACATTGGTCAAACTTTGGAAAAACTCAAGATGTGGGTAGGACAAGTTAACAGACAGTCAGTAGATTTCTTACCAAGTTTCGTAGCGGCAATTTGGCAATTGAACCAGAACCTGGGAGCCTGTCGTCCCATGCGGTGTGATATGGACTGTTAACCACAAAAACTCGAGTGTCAATCAAAGTAAATGGTACGAAAACTTAAAGGCAATCCCTCTGTAGCACCACAGACAATTTTCCAACATTTGATGGCAACGGACAGGTTGAAAAAGCTCGATACATGCGTTCCACATCAGCTAACGGAGGTGCAACGTTTACAGCGTATGGAGATGCGCAAATCGCTACAAAAACGCGAGTTTATAAACCAATTCCTGCACCGTATCCTCACTGTAAAAGAAAAACGTGTGTTATACGACAATCACAAGGGCAAAGCACAATGCCTCCATAAAAAGAACCCGTGAAACAGATGCCCAAATCAAACCTCCATCCAAAGAAGATCTTCTTCTCACTGTTTCGTGGACTGTCAAGACCTTGGCAAATAATGAGTTAATTCTGTGGGTCCAGACCATAATTACGAATGTGTACTGTCGTTATTTAAATAAATAACACATGACACTTCTCATAAAACAATCAGTACTAGTCAATAGGTTCATTCCCATATTCTTGCAAGGTTGATCACGTTTTAATGTCTCGATTGGTGCCCGGCAAAGCATCCAGGCCTTGGGGTGTGAGTTTTTGAACCCTTCACTTTATTCTCCGGACTTGGTTGTGATCAACTGCCATAAGTTTCACCAATTGAACAGGTTTTTAGGGAAAATCAGTCCCCGAATGAGGATGCTCTAATTTATGGACATTTGGACTTTTTTTGACAAATATGATGCCTACTTCTGTCACAGTGGCGTTTTTGTTCTCAAAACTGGTTAAGAAGGATGTACTTTTGTTTGACGAAGGTCCCTTCTTTTGAAGAAAATATGTTACTTTAGTTTTGACACTTGTTTTTCTTTATGTTTCAATTTCGGGCAATAATTATGGAATAACCGAATATCATCAAACATTGCATTACATGAAAAAAGGGAGCGTTTTTCATCACAATAACTGTTCAAATAAAGGCTTTTTTTATACAGCCTAAGTTATATATTTTTAAGAATTTCACTTACTGAAAGCGAAGCTTCTTTATCATCTATATATATATATATATATATATATATATATATATATATATATATATACATACATATATATATATATATATATATATAGAGATATATATAGATATATATAGATATATATACATACATATATATATATATATATAGATATATATAGATATATATAGATATATATATAGATATATATATATATATATATACATATATACATAACTTAATACAAAATAATTGTCAGATAAAATGTTTTAGAGTAATTAACTTTCAGAATTTTAAATTAACGTTTTTCATTCAACTGTGAAAAATCGGTTTTTTTAGCTCACCACATTGTAACTAAGTATATCTAATTAAAATTCATTTCTGCCTTGGAAACAATAACTTAACAATTAATCCAGATCTTCATAACTCATTACACAGTTCAAATAATTTTGAATTTCTGCTTGCACAGCTGTGATTTCTCATCAGAATTCCTACTCATATTAATCCCTAAAATATACTCAAAAATATAAAACTTTACATCCATGCACTTTGCATAGCTCAAAATACAAAAAAGATTTTATAGTTTTACAGATATAATGAAATTAATGTTGCACAGGAGATTTCAACTTAGTTTAGGGCATAATGTTTCTTTTGTCGTTAACTGACCGTGAAGAAATTTAATTAAACCTTTATCACTTCATCAGCTTCTTATTGCTACTATTTTCAAGTTGAATTATAATCATTTGTGTTGGATACACTTTCGTTGTCTACTTTTAACTCGTAGCTAGTGCATTAACTACGTGTCCCTGTGTTTGTGGCCAATGGACTCCTCAGCTACTGAACCGATTTTAACCAAATTTTGCACGCAGTTTCAGTTTGGTCCAACTTAAATGATAGAATAGTTTTTATCTCAATTTAGGACCGCAATATATTTTTTATTGCAAATTATCTATTTAGCTACCAGCTTTTCTGCATTCTTGGCTTCTATAAGATAAAATGTGCTGCTGGGTTGTCAGTTGCTTCGGAAGCAAAACGCAATAGTGGTAACGATCAAGGATGTCGAATCGGTTTCTGGCATATTCGTCCCAATTAATTTAAATTGTGCGTGTAAGTATTATCAAACTAATATTCGGAAAAGTATTATTTGCTTACTTCTCCTTTACTTAATTCAATTTATTAAAGCAGTTTAGATACTTAACATATGCTATTTTCTTTCTACGTTTTAAAAATATTTTTCACTCATGTTTAAGTACAAATATTTTTTAGGAAAATTATTTTTGTGAAAAACATCATACCTTTTTCGAGCTTTGAGTTATAAAATATTCATATTGTTTAGTGATTTTTATGTCAGGTGTATTTAGACAAAGAAAGGCTCACTGCATTATGTGATCTTTTACGTATGTAATATTTAAATTTTTAGTGATTTAGTTCAGAATTGTACTTGCTAAGCGTATCCATCTGCAGCAATAAATTTGCAAATTATCGTTCAATAATACATTTGGTAGTACTCTGCATTCATATTTATATAAAGTTGATCTCTATAACGGTAATAAAGTTTTTCGTTTCTATTGAAACATTATAGTTTAACCCATACCTTAGCCACAGCAACGCGTGGCCCTGTCAGCTAGTATATATATATATAATTACAAATACAAATCTTATTGAAAAAACTGAAGTATAGAGAAAATTCCCAAAAGACCCTGAGGCCTTCATCTCCTGTGGGTGTGACAAAGAACTTCGTGTCCTGTGTAGTAATGTTTGTGATTTTTTTCTATATTGGTTTCAACTTCTTTGTTCATAAAATAATGTAAATATATATATATAATAAAATGTAAATGCGCGCTAATACATGTGGACATTACTTACATATCAAATAAACCCTCACTCATAACCACTTAGCATAATGAGTCTGGTAACTTTTTGATCAACATTTAGAATTTATAGTTGTATTAGTTTATGTACACAAGAGCTTCTGTAAATTACATTCACTAGTATCGGTCGGTCGTAAAAATTACTCATAATGTTAATTTTCTCCTATCCCTACCCTCTCTAAAAGAACCTTTACGCTTCCGTAAGAAATAAGATAAAATTGTAAATTATCATTTATTCCTGCCTAGCTTTCCACTAAAAGCTTTACAAGCCAAGAAGCTTTTTAAACATTGTCGCAGCGTTCAGGAATAAAAATTTATTGTGGTGAATAAAGTATTTTGTGCTTCTTATCTGAACGGCTTTGCTTTCTTTACGACAGAGAAAGGAAGGAAATTTCCGCTTTTCACTCCAAACAAAAGGAATGTTCATATATTTTGTTCTTCCTCTCTGACATTTTCGTTCTGATTCTTGCTGATGGAGCATATTATTTTATTAGTTCATTTCAAAAGTAAATAACCTTTTCTTGCAGATATTTAAGATTTCTTTCGAAATGTTGTGCAGGTTATTGCTTTTCTCAAAGTAGCAAACATAGACAAAATCTAATTTTGTGCTTTTTTAAAATGCATGGTAAACTCAGATATACTCTAACAGCTTTGCTTAAAAAAAAGTTACCAGTTTTCCTTAAGAAATAAGTTTACAAATCTGTATGTATATAATTTCGAGTATTTTATACCCCCCTTTTTAATCTTTTTAATTTTCTTCTCCATTTATGAAAAAATTTTGGTACAATACAACCAAAAGTATTGAGACATATTTTTAAAAATTTGATGAAAAATAGGTGATCAATTGTTCTGCAAATTTTGTCGCATAAAATGTACGCTGCAGCTGACATTCTACAATAAAAATTAATTTACCCATGCATTTTGGAGAGCACCGGTAAATTAGAAAAACAAAAATGCTTTTTTATCATCCCCTTCATCGTATAGTTTACTTACTCCGTACTATAATTGAATCGTTTATTTCGAAAAGGTAACATCTCTATTTTGATCTCCTCTGTCTCTTTAGAAAATTAAACAGCGCACGGTTATATTTTTGAATGTCATAATCAATGGTTATTTGGTAAATTATTGCAGTAATTGTGTACTTACTAAAGGCATTTTTTCATTGATTATGACATTCAAAAATATAACCGTGAGCTGTTTAATTTTCTAAAGAGGCAGAGGAGATCAAAATAGAGATGTTACCTTTTCGAAATAAACGATTCAATTTTAGATTTTCGTAAAAGCATTACTTTTATTTACGAAAATATAAGCATTTGTTTAAAAAGTATTAATTTAGTTCTCATGTTTGTTGCTCATAAAAGGCCAAGTTTTCCGTCAAATATTACAAAAAATTCAAAACATTTGACAACATACAATAGAATGAATTTTAAAACTTGAATTCAGAAATTAAAAATGTTATGAAATTTGAGCATCCGAAACAATTAATTTCTCACTGCGCAGGCTCGAAAAATACGCATTTATAGCTTTCAAAATTTCATATCCAAATAGATTTGGCATCCTCGAAAACAATTTCAGTTAAACATCTCTTCATAATTTAGAAAAATATCTGGAGTCATGTGAGCAGAACTTTAAGGATTATTTAAAAAATTACAAGTTATTATTCATAAAGTACTTTAAATTACCACGAATCGCCTGGAACAATCGCAGGAAAGTCGCCTGTCTGAGAATAATTGAAATTTGAATCATTAGGTAGCCAATATCTTTTTCAAGTTTTTATGATAGTTAAATAATTTTTTCCAGTTATCAAATCTGTTTACATAAAAAATTTAGAAATTTATATCCTGCTGTGTTATGCACGTGAGCAATAAAAAATATTGTTTCAAATGTTTATATTTCATCAGTTTTTAATATTTCAATTTCAAATAGTACAATTAGTAGTAATTGTACTTTTTTAGTACAATTATTCTCTTGTACGTTGTCAAGTTTTCTAAAAATTTGGTTATCTTACGGAATATTTTGAGTGTTATGAGAGTAAAACATGCAAACTAAATTGATATTTTCGAAAGAAATGTTTATGAAGTGATTCTTTAGCGAAACTCTAAAATTTGTGTACATAGTAGATAAGTAAACTATACGATGAAGAAAGGTTAGAAAACTTTTTTTTTTACTTTTAGTTGTTTCTGATCCCCTATTTGCTTGGTAGATGAAACTAACTGGAAAATGTCAGCTAAAGTACATCTTTTATGCGACATAAATTACAGAATAACTGATCTCATATTTCTCGAGCAATTTTTTAAAATCTAAATTTTTGAAAGTATCCAAATACTTCAGCTTATATAGTATATACTATGCTATTGCTATTGCTATTAGACATCATGTTAACACCTACACATATTGATAAATATGTACAAAATAATCTAAAACGGTATATACACGCATTCAGGAAAAATAAATAATTATACTATAGCAGAAAACTATGATGATTTAATTTTTAATTAAAGAAAAAAGGTCCGCAGTTCAAAGACTGCCAGTCCTCTGTAACTTCACGTTTTATCTAAATAATTAAGGTAAATTTTAGATTCTCAAACAGAGGTTTGAAATGATAGAAAATTCATATTTTAAGTAAAAAATTGAATAAATACCGAATTTACTTAAAATTGGAAAACTTTTGCAAGTGTGATAGTATGTCAAAAAGACAACTTTTGAATCATGCGCCGAATATTTCCTTTTTCTTTTTTTGATTTTTCGCTTCTCACTACTATACATACAGAAAAAATAAAGTATACATAACACTAGAAACTTTGAAGCACAGTAGGTTTCGGCAATGAATTTTTACTTGTTATACCGAAAATAGTTTCAGAGCTTTATTGTCCAAAAATTTAATGTCAAAAATAAATCTTTCCTCATACATTTCTCTATATAACTAAAGTTGACTAAAATGTCTTTGTAATGTTTTTATTGACTTCGACACTTTTACTGAAATTTACGGTAAATAGTCACGAATCATTTTGATAAAGAAGAAAGAAATCTTTGGTTTAAAATGTCTGAAAATCTTTGCGTCACTGTTTTTCATCAACCAATCTTTTTTGATAATTGAGGCATAGAAAAATGTCAACGCTCATAAAATTTTCGCTTCCGATAAAAATATTTTAAAATACGTTGAAAAGCTTTTTCTTTTTCGCTCTCTTAAAAAGGCAAAGGAAAATTTAAAAGTGTGCCGCTTTAAAAAGTCAATATTTTCTTTTCCGAAATTTACGAACACAACGACATTATTTTAAGTGCAATCTCTTAACTTCATTCTTTCTTGAACACCAAATTGGAGTACATTGCAGATGGATCCTGTATACAAGTAAGAGGTTCTCTCCCCCCCCCCTCCAAAAGGATGGAAGCGGAACGAGCTTGTCTCTTTAAAAATGAGATTGTTTTTTTTTTTAACTTCTTGAAAGAAGTTAAACTATTTTAAATACGATAAAGGGATACAACATCAAAAAGTATTTAATTTTTTTCCCAATATATACAATCTAACCTCGTTAATTCGAACACGTTTAAAATGAATTACTGCTAAGACGAACTATACTTGCAAGCACGTCCTATTTTTTACTGTTAATATCCTTTTGGATAAGACGAGTTACGGTCAAGACGAATTAATTTTAAATATCCGTTTGAGTTTGTTTTAACGAGGTTCGACTGTATTAATTTTGAAGTAAAAGCACATTTTCTTAATTGAACTTTAATGCGCAAATGTAATTAAAATTATCCGTTATTAAAATGGGATAATTAGCATTTGTTTAGAGATGAAATTAATTTGAATAAATCATAATTCAGATTTTTATTTCCTCCAGAACTTTATTTTTAATTAAAAATTCTCGTATTTGCTCATTACCTTTTCATTAGATAATTTCTTTAAAGTACACTTAGAAAAATCATTCAAGTTATAGATTAACATAATTATTAATCAATGATATAATCACTATTACTTTGTCGAGGTGATGAATAACTTATGAAAAATGATGTGCTTAAATGCAAATTTGAGCGAGTTAATAATAGTGCAATGATTTAAGGAAGGAAACTACCACAATGACAAATCCTAAACACAAAAATTTTATCAAAATATAGGTTTTTAAAAAATTATGTTATAATTTTTTCACCTGTATCAACCTATGTTTCCTAGCAGGAAGTGATTTGGTATAATTCATACTTTATCATACATTTATTCATGGGCATTACACTTGTTTCTACAAGCATAATCATGTACTGAAAAAAAAGCTGTTGTTTTTATAGTACAATACTGGTAACAGAGGTTCCAGTTTAAAACAGTAAAAGCCCAGTAATAAATTGTAAAACTAGTATTTTTAGCAATTTTACTGCAAAATTAGCTGTATCACTGTAAAAGCAACAGTGTAATACTTACAGCAGAGTTTCCAGTTTAAAACTGCAAAATGCACTATGATGAGCTGTGAAACTAGCAATTTTACAGTTTATTGCTGTAAACTAGCAATTTTAGTTTATTACTGTAAAAAAAACAATATATATTTTTCAGTGTGATGTCGAAGTGAAGTGTAATGAACAGTTTTGCGAGTTAAATCCCATTCGTTTAATGCTAAATATTTACCATTATAATGACTAAATTTAGGGCAAAAAGGCATTAATTCCTTTAAAAAACAAATTTTATTCGCGTGTTAGGATTTACAAAGAATGCTTTCTTCAGCACAAGGAAGTTGATTAGCGTTAAAAACTTCTTTGATACCGCTATTTTTTACTTTCAATTAAAAAATGTCTTTAAAAAACTAAAATATCATTAAATACGGCTTAATTTCACGTAAAAATGTATCATAATTATCAATTTCATTTTATCATTAAAAATAATAAGAAGAAAAGCCAGGTTTATGAGATGGGAGATTTGTACGTATGTATGTCGGTCAGACGTATCTAATTACACAGGGAGTGATCCAATTAGAAAAGAAAAATCATTTTTCACTCAAAAAATCTCTGTCAGTACATCTTATTCCCATGTTTCATTTTTTTATCTCAAAAAATCTGTGTTCAGTTTTGAAGTTCAGAAGAAAAAAAAAAGGAGTCTAAAGGAAAAACTCAATGCTTTAAATCCTAATCTAACTGGCGGACTTGCTTTTATAAACTCGATTTTATTTTACGGTTGCTTTTAAACAGTTAAAAACTTTTAGCATGAGAGACCATGATAGGAATTTAAATCATCTCTTTTATTTCAAAAAATTCCTTTCTCTGGAAAAAAAAATAACGCCAAAAAAAAAAAATTAACATACTTGACTCTGAATGAACATTCTTTTTTTTTTTCCAAAGGTAATAAAATGCTATTAATAGAAACGTAATACATAGTATGTATCCATAAACATAACGTTGATGAAAGTAAGAGACTGCTTTATCGAGTGAAAGTGGAGTATTTTAGAGAGCTTTAGATTCCACGAACTATTTTATTTTCACGCAAGTTTAAGTTTATTGAAACATTAAATCTTAACTTGCATTTTTCAAATTTTAAATGTAATTATTATTTTCCTTTTTTTTTCTTCACTGATTTTAAAGATAAAGTGATTTTTAATGTAATGTAAGTTATAAGCTTAAATGTAAATTGCTTTTTGCTTGTTAACTATTAAAAAACAAAATAAATCTCCAAGGTAGGAACTGTATTTTAAAATATTATGCTGCTTAAATTGTTATCATTGTAAGGAATATTTCAAAATTTGTTCTCATTTAATTATTTTTTAACCTTTTCTAAGGTTCAAAGTTTTATTTTAGAGATTTTTTTCCTTTCTTTTATTCTTATTTTTCTTTTAACTTATTTCCACTTCTTGCTAGACTTGCTCTTGAATGCTTTAATATTGGAAAAACAAATGTTGAAATTTATAAACTGTCCTTATTAATAAAACACTAAAATAAGAAATGTACTGCAAAAAAATGTTTATCAGTTAAAAGAAAAATGGTGATGTCTTTTTGTTAAGTAACTGATTTCTTTTCCATATAGACTGCTTAGTTTCTTGGTTACTGTAGTTTTAACCTTCAAAAAAGTAATAATTTCAAATGATTTGGAATACAATACAAAATACTACTAAGCAGTTTTCATTTTAATTGTATTCCATTCCTTAATCGAACTTAATGAAGACCCAATTTATTTAGTATCTGTAAAATAAACAGGTAGCACTAAAAACTAATGAACTGTTGGGGCAGATTTGGGTACAAATAATATTTTGCTACAATCTGAAGAATCAGTCAGATAAAATATTTTCGAGGAAACTAACAAATTAATCCTAGGGCATGTCACTGGTATGGAAGCATACCACATTTTGAAAGTTTCGGAAAGAGGTCATCTTCTTACGAGTTGACTACAAGGAAGATCTCATAGAGCTGAAAAGAGAAACACTTTTATTTTATCTTCGAAAAAGTGCTTCTTCTAGTAAATGGGAACATTTCCCTCACCAAAACTACAGAAGCTGAAGTGCAATAATTTGATTCAACCACTTTGTAAAGCATCATTAATTTATCGATTGCTCGAAAAGGTAAAATAAATTCAAATGGGTAAAAGTTCTGAGACAATGAGCGTCTGCGTCTTTAATGTATCTGAAGGTGCTTAAATTTAGTAATGTAGGTTTTCAATGTGACGTTTTTCAGAGCCATGAGCAGAAAATAGTTATAATCAGTGTTGCGTAATTTGTGTGTGTGTATATATATATATATATATATATATATATATATATATATATATATATATATATATATATATATATATATATATATATATATATATATATATATATATATATATATATATATATATATATATATATATATATATATATATAGACAAAATATAGCTTACTTATTGTAAGTATGTGTGTATGTATGGTAGAATGTGTATATTGTATGTATGTAAGAATGTGGTATATGCGTGAAATAAGCTTGGAGCGCTGTGAACGATGAGGAAATATAAAAATAACAAAAGGCAAACATTATTTCAAAGTTATTATAATTTATTCCTTAAAATTATATATCATTAATTAAACAATTACGACAGTAACACTATTAAACAATATCAATCTCTTAATGCTATAGCGTGAACAATATTTTTTGTTAGTCCATCTTTAGCTAACACAAACAAACTGGATGGTTTACCCACTCGAAAGCATGCCACGTATAATTGTCCGTGTGAAAAACATGGTGTTCTCAAATCTAAGCCACAAACAGACATCGTTTGACCTTGGGATTTGTTGATAGCCATTGCAAATGCCAATCTAATTGGAAACTGAATACGTTTGAATTGAATTGGCACATCTGTAGGTATAATAGGAATCCGTAGTATGAGTATATTTTCACCTCTGAACTTGCCATTTAAAATCCTGGCTTCGATCACGTTTTTCATTAATTTTTGAATGACTAATCGCGTACCGTTGCACAGCCGGGGCGGGTTCAAATTACGAAGCAAGATAATTGGAGATCCAACCTTTATTTTTTTAAAATTTGTGTCACTTTAATGGTCGTTCATACCCCCCCCCCCCCGCTCGCAGTGAAAAAAAACTTTACACAGCAGATTTTGCCTAATAACTCAACACTCATGGTGTTTGATACATTTTATTTGTTTGTAATGATGTTTTTCGGTCACAACCAATATGAAAATCACAAAAAATAGTTACTTTAATTTTTAACATATATTTATCTTCTTCAGAATTTTTGACTTTTAATTTTACCTTGAATTTGAAGTAAATGCAAGGTATAAAATACAGAATTTTATAAAGGTTCAAAAATTAACATAATATAATTGATAGTGTATATAATTTTTGAAAAAATAATATAAGTGCCGCAAATCGAAAACCATTTATTGCCACAATCGATTCAAAGACCTCAAAAATGGCGCAAACGTCCATAAGAAAATTCTACAGCATCGAAGGACCCCTTTGTTAAAATTAGCTCCATTGCTAATTTTAACAAAGATCCGACCAAAACTGTCATTTTGTACTATAAAAAAATATGGGGTAGATCCCCATGAAGGAATGTACCTGCATAAGGACATTACAATCATTAAAATCATTCAAAAAAAAAAAAAACCATGCAGCTGTTCGAAAAAATCCTTGCGGGCCTGGATTCGATATCATTCCATCTGGAACTTCAACCTGACGCGCATAACCACTTGACCATCGGGTCGCTCATTGAAGTAAGGATTTACGATAACACATATTGTTTTAAATGACATGAAATGTTAGTTTTTCGATCATAACGTTTTTCTAGTGAACAAATATCGTCATATGAGTACATGGTACCTAAGTTACACCATCTCCTATCGATTAAAAAAAAATCGTCCAAATCGGTTCAGTAGATCAGATGTTATGTGCGAACAAAAAAAATTTAGGGGTGGACTACCCCTAACATTTAGGGGAATGAAAAATAGATGTTGGCCGATTCTCATAGATACTGGATAAGCACAAAAAATTTCATCAAAATCGGTCAAGCCGTTTCGGAGGAGTATGGCAACGAAAACTGTGACACGAGAATTTTATATATTAGATATATGTATATATAAAGAGATTTAAATTTGAATTTATACTTATTTCTTTACTTATTTTATGAAATTTCTATTGGAGCAAGGTATATGAAAAATAAAGTGAAAGAGGAAAAGAAATTTAAAACAAAAACTGCGAATCAAAATCTCTCAATTTCCGATTTTCTCTAAATTACGATGCAATATTCAAGATGGTATCTTTTCAGAGCTCCATGACTGCGAAATGAGCAAGTTGGGCTTGACAGAATACCAAAAAAAAAAAAAACAATTGTGCCGACAAATGATCATGTTTGGTAATAAAGCGCAATTTGAAAAAAAAAAAAAAAAAAAATACTGAGTCAAATATAACTTGATATTCGTAAACTAAACCTTGATATGTTTATCAACTTTCCTGGTCCTGTATCTCCTAGTTTGTTTATTTCTTGCAATAAAGACTCAATTAGTTACTGTGTCTTCTTTTGTATGAAGTTTTTCTATATTTCTTAAAGGGATATTGATTTCTTTGCATGTATTTATGATCATAGACAATTTAACTCTATTTTTTGTCATTTTGTCACCTGTGATTAATTAGAATAACCACTGCCACTCTTTTTCATAAGTTGCAAAAAATATGACAGTTATGTCTATTTTATTAAATTGGGGCTTTATAATCAAAGAAAATAACCCATATGAATACATACATAAAGTCCATTTCATTTTTATAATAAAATAGAGCTATTTAGAAACGTTAATTAGATAACAACAAAGTAATTTCATTTCAGAATAAAAAAATATTTGTTTCTAATTTTAATTCTATCTGTAGTCTAAATCCGTTGCTAAAAAGGTAATATTCGAAAACATCGAAATGGATAATAAATAAAAATAAACCCTGAAGAAACAAGAACGCTTTTCAGAACCATATAGTAATTCAAATCGCTTTCAAATACTTTTTCTCTAAAGCTAAAGCTTTTTCTTTGTTTCGAAATAAAACATCATTAAATGGCATGCATAATAATGCATTAAATGGTTAATACATTGGCTCCAAAGGGAAAAATGTCTGGATATTAATATTTATTAAATCTTTGTCATTAATTACTTTTTGTTTTCGAAGCGCTCATAAACTGCTTAGCCCATTTTATTAGATGGATAAGTAGCAAAAATCGATCAAAGCAAAGATGGAGGTATTTTTGTTCTGTTTTTGCTTACACTCAGACAACGCTTCCGAATTAGTTTCATTACGTAAATGTGTAATTAATATTTGAGATCAAACAATTTTGGAGCACAAGATCACCTGGGAGACCTCTAGGTAATGGGATTACTTAATAGTAATTAATACAAACGAAATACAACAGGCATCAATATTAAGTTAAAGAGAGTAGATATGCACTAGCGTGTAAAAGTTAACTACATTTGTCAACATACAACCATAAAGTTATTGAAAAAGGCTTTTTGCGACCAGTATAGTGAGCAGACAACGCAATATAGAGATAATATGCAAAGAGCTCCTGCCCATAAACCTTAGCCCATAGGGCTAAGGCAGAACTGAAGCAAATACATATACAGCTCGAGCATGACATCCTGAGACTGCAGTTTTTTCCTTATTCTGGATTCGTCAGTCAGGAATAGCCAATTACCGAGCTGGAGCCAGATATCCCCTTATTATATCCAAAATAGTCTTCAAACTGGAAGATAAAATGAATTTACCTTACCGGCGGATTTCTTTAGCTTGGTTATTGGCTATTCCTGACTGAGGAGTCCAGAATAAGGAGGAGACTTCAGTCTCAGAATGGCATGACCGAGCTGTGGGTGCATTTGCATCTGTTCTGCTTTAGCCCTAGCTTATCATTTTCTGACACGCATTTTGATGGGAAGGCGACTCCTCAACAGAATTAAATAAAAATTTAAAATAATGCAAACTTGCTAATAATTTAACATATTTTGTGTGCCTCTAGTCTAAGTAGTACTCAAAAAAGATTTTTTTTGTGTGTTTTGTTTTGTTTTTTCCAGCTCCAGCACACGGAGAATCATCCATATGATTCGTGTGATAACTATTTTGAAAAAAAAAAATATTATGCAATGTCTTTTATACGCTGCAAAAAAAACTTTTTTTTTTATTCAGTATAATTCTGGCAGCAGAGTTTCTAGTTTAAAACAGTAAAAGCACAGTAATAAACTGTAGAACTAGCTATTTTACAGAGTATTACTGTAAAACGATTAATTTTACAGTTTATAACTGTAAAATTAGCAATTTCACTATAAAATTAACTGTATATTATACTGTAAAAACAATAGTATAATACTGGTAGCAGACGTTCCAGTTTAAAACTAAAATGCATTGTACCAAACTGTGAAACTTGCAATTTTACAGTATATTACTGTAAACTAGCAATTTTACAGTTTATTACTGTAAACTAGCAACAGTTTATTACTTTAAAATTAGCTGCATTACACTGTAAAGACAACATCTATTTTTTACAGTATATGAAAAAAAATATTATGCAATGTATTTATAGAAACCTCGTTATTTGTTTATTAAGTGAGAAATAACTGCTTATTTTTAAAGTTTAATCAATATTTTAATCTTCCCCAAATATAACCCCCGCGTGGAATAAATTAGCACACTCAATTAATTTCACACGTCTTTTGCATTTGTACAGGGGATTTTATCCTATTTGCTATCGTTTACATTTCTACTTGAGAGTGATCTCTGAATATTACCTGTCTAGAATTTCATCATCTATTATTAACTTCATTTTTGTTAGCTCGTAAATTAAACGTATCCATGACTCAAGTATAATTGTGCATTACATTTAATTTTTAAATGTCCAATTATCAGTATCAGTATTTTGGTAATTTATATTGCTGGTTTGCATGGAAACTATCCTAAGAGTATTAAGCGAACCAGTCTAGACTCAGGTTTGGAGCATTTCGAAATTGACTCTATGAAATACGTATGCATTTGACAATGAAAGCACAGTGCAATTACATGGTTTTAGATTTAATCACGCAGTTTGTCAAAATTAAATCCTAATTTCGCTAATGCAATGAGGCATTTACATTACTGAGGAGACCTTGACTCATTTTCTTGAGCTCGGTATATGTTTTGAAGTTGCATTTTGGAGCACAAAAAATATTTTTTCTAACAATAAGCAATTAATATTTAATACATATAATTTAATAAGCTGATAATATGAACTTTACATTTAGTCTCAGGAGTACAAATAACGTACATTTTATAAGTACATTTTATAAACACGGGACTAAAAATAATTTTAACAGCTCAACTATTTACTTATAAAATGAAGAAAATTTTAATTACTTTTAGACATTAATCTAAATGTCCTATCCCAATTTCTATCATTATTAATGATATTACATTGAATTAAAAAATATATATCAAGTTATCGTGTTATAATAATTGTTTAACATTTAGCATCCATTTTATGTATTTTGTAAAACGATATGATGCGGTCACTATGTCTAAAGAACATAAAATATTTTTATACGTTTTTTGACCTACGCATAAAATTGTCAATGTTTTACACGCAATGCTTGTCTTAAAAAAGGAATTAATGGCCTCTTACACTTATATAATCTAATATGTAAATTTATTACAATAACTTTAACTATACATACTCGATTTAAAAATAAAAAAAAATCTATCATTCACATTAGCAATAAATAAATAAATAAATGAAGAATGGGAAAATAGTCGGAAATTAGTGGTTAATGTGCTAAGCACGCATTAATAATTAGTTAAATGGTTTGCAAGAGGATTTCGTTCTTCTATTTTTAAGCTATTGCTTCAGACAAAATGTTTTCTAGGTGAAAGACAAAACTAAATGAATGGAGTAAGAAGACATAATTATAACGATAATAACAACTGAAACTTTATTCCTATATTTCGTTGGATCAGTAAATTTGTTCCAAAGTGGCATCCAAAGACGAAGAATCATATAGATACGTGAACTGATAAGATGTTTTATATATCTTACAGAGAAAGCGAGAGTACCGTACAAATAAATGAGGAAACATGTTAGAGTAGAAAGCAGAAACGCATGCTTCAGTATAACTATTTAGATATATTTTTAAAATTAAGACATAACTGTTTAAAAATCTTTCAACATTTTTCATTTTCATTGCGTGGCAGAATTAAGTTTTTTAATACGTTTCTTGACAAACTTTCAACAACAAGCCCAATACATGAAAACAGATCATTAAAAGAAAAGCCTTTTACCTCTTAATGTAACACTAAATATGGCAGAAAAATACTAGACAAGTCTTCTGAATTGAAGGGGCATATGGATAAAGGTGATATGTAACATTTGAACTTCGCCGATTTTCAAATTCAAATTAGTGTGTTATCAATTGTGTTACCTCACAAACACAATTGAAGGGGTAAGTGAATAAAGGTGAAATGTGACAATTGTTTAAATTTCTAGAAAAAGCTTTTAAAAAAATATTACCTTTTCACCTTCATCCATGGTAAAAAATAAGTTTTCCAAAATTGTCACATATCACCTTTATCCACTTGCCCCTTCAAATAAAAAATAAAGAAATAATAGCAAGCAGTATAACATTTGTTTGTATTTTATTCCTGTTCAAAGGTATAAAGTTGTTGAAAATATTATATATTTTCGCATCTTTGAAAACAAAATATTTTAATGCTTGTCTATGAAGGACCTTTACTAGATGATTTACGACAGTAATGCTGAAGTATGCAACTTAAGTTGATTTTTTTCTACATTAAAAGAATACGGAACACAGTAAAATGACGGCTTTATTTCAAGCAAAATATTTGCATATTCAAACAAAATATTTGTAGATTTTTATTCAAATGTACGCTAATTTTTAAATTACTTCCTCTTTACTCCAGTACGGGGAACAGGGGAGGAATAAAAACGTGTTCTTTTAAATGCATCACTGATATCACTGGGAGTAAACAAGCCAACAAATTTAAATAGCTTTGCTTTTTATTTAATCGGGATGAGTTATGAGTATAAAATGCATCAAAAGTTTCCTTAACCCTGCTGCTGTGTTCGTCCCGAACATACGTATACTGTGTTCGGGTTCAAATGGACCCAACATATGTAATTTATTCCCTAACACCGCTTTTTTTATATTTTTTCGAGTTTAATTGTTATATTTGATTTTATTAGAAACTTCCAAACATAAATCACTCAATTTTTGTATTTTATTTTACATATTTAATCCGAGAAAACACATAAATAAAATTTAAATATTATAGCAATTCCAGTTTTCGTACTAAAGAAAACTAACAAAATTATGTAAGCTGTCACTTTTAGAAATTTACTAGAAATTTTTAAGCTTAAAAAGAAGTGTTAAAAATAGAAATACGAACAGTACAACATTTGTATGAGATGTACAGATTTATGTACAGAATCATATGCGCGAGGGAAGCGGCGGAGAGAGGGGGTAAAAGGGAATTCCCCTCAGATAGGCATAATTGCAGAGTTTGCAGTTCTATGAAAGTTAACCTTGAAACATTTTCACTGGTACTGATTTCAATTCATAGAAAGGAAGAAATGGTATTCAGAAAGAAAAAAATGAATGAAAGAAAAACAGAAGATAACCATTAAAAAATATTTAAAAAACGTACAAAAACAATGAACAAATGTTTTATTTATTGTTTCATAAATTATGAATAAAATAAACAAGCATAAAATTATTTTGTTTCTCTGATACATGCTTTTTAATCATATGGGTCCAAAAGGACCCGAACACAGTATTAGTAAACTTTTTTTTGACAAGTAGGGTTATACTTCAATCAAAACAAAAAAAATACGTGTGTAATATAACATGAAAATGAACACATTCATGAAGTTAAAACGTTATACCAACGTTACTCGAAAATTTATAAGCAAATTAAATCTGTTTTGGGTCGAAAAGGACCCGAACACAGTAGCAGGGTTAACATAAATGTAGTAACTGGTTTTAGGGTCTTCTCTAAAAAAAAGTTTAGTATTAATTCCATTTTTACCCACATGAGCCAATATTATAAACATTTTTGCATCACTTTTAAAATAATGGTTATAAAAGAAAAAAGAAAAATAGATACCTTAGTGCTTTAATTGTACAGGGTGACAAGAAATAACTTGGACGAAGTTTCAAACGAAATATCTGTAAATACCACTAAATTTATAATAATATTGTGATAGAGAATCGATTCTAGAAAGCTACTAAATAGGTGTAAGTAAGTTAGTTGGGAATAGTTATTATAGTTCACAAACGACCTGCACAACAAATCTTCAAACGACCTTCCGACAAATTTGAATTACATATGCAAGAAATGAAACAATGTGAAATTGTTCAACGATTGAAAGTGGCCAAGCAGACGGTTTTCTACACAATTCAAAGATTAAAAAAAACTTGGACATGATGGCGACAGGCTAGGAAGAAGTTGAAAATGCACAGTTAACACAACAAGAGACTAGAAAGTGACCAAAAAGGGAATTTAACGAAATCCTAAGATTTCAAAGAGAAATGCTGCTAGAGGGGTTAAGATCAATTGAGAAACCACTCGTTTGAGGATAAAAGTTGAGCTTGATCTTTTTCCTTACAAAATGAAAGAGGCTCAAAAGCTAACAGAGAAAAACAAACGCACAAGACTTTAAAAGAGGAAAGAACTGTTCAAGCGGGCCGCAGATGATCAATGGCAAACATTGGTCTTCACAGATGAGAAACTGTTGTTGATTGAACAAGCTCAAAATAGTCATAATGATAGAGCTTGGTCAGCAGAAGCCCTTGAAATTTCTGGAATTGTTGGCGGCGTCAACGACCCCTATTTGCAATGGATATGGGTGGGATATGTGCTAGTGAGAAAACACCACTTGTTTTTGTTTATCAAGGGATAAAAATTAATCAGCAGACATACCGCAAACTCATTTTGGAAGATATTCTCTTACCTTGGTCGCAAAAATTCTTTGAAAACCAAAGATGAACCTCAGGTTTTTTCACAAAAGACACTCATCATTGATGCAAGACACATTTTTCCGAATTTCATTAGAGCTCAAGAATGGCTCCCCAGATTCCCCAGATTTGAACCCAATGAATTAGTATGTGTGGTCCATCTTGGAGACAAGGATGTGTTCTGAACCTCATAAAACTTTGGAACCCTTAAAAAAAAATCCTTATAGAAGGAAAGGAATAAAATATCAATGAGTGAGTTGCGGCCCGTAGCCGAAAATTTTGTGACACGTCTAAAGCTCTGTATTAATGATAAAGGTAGCCACTTTGAAAACGTGAAAATGTATTAGACAAAACAATGCATTCATACTTACTTTGAAGTTTGATCGCAATATTTTCATTAGCATTAAAGCTATGATGTACGATGTGTGTTCAAGTTATTTCTTGTCACCCTGTAAATTATAATTTCAACGTTCGTGAGGCACTAATACGCAGGAATGCTGCATACACGTGTTTTGGCGTTACAAGGAACGCCTTTTTTAATGCGAAAAATTGGGAGCTTATGGATGCACACACATCCGACAAAAGCTGACGTTGAAATTATAATTTGTGATGGTTATTATCTACAAAACACAGTGCGATATTGAATAGAGAACAGGGACACTGTAAAATGCCTATACTTATTGTACCGGCGTTCGTATAACTTTTTAAATTATTAATTATTATTAACAGAATGCTATTTTTTTATCAATGAAAAGATGAAAAATCCATTAGAAAATGTTCATTCTCACCTGTGTAATATCCTCTTTGACCTCAGATAATCCAATGCTAAAGCTATTTCACAGAGATAGAGAGTAATTCTCTCTTCGTCAAATATAGAATTACTTTGCTGCAAATGATATCGTAAATCTCCCCCAAGCAACAAATCTACAACCATAAACATATCTTCTTCATCCTAGAAAGAAATAAAAATAGATGTACTCAACTTTTAATTGAAAAAATAGTTTTTACGATAGCTTTTATTATGTATAGTTGAGACAATTTTCGCATTTTGATTTATGTGTTCGTTAAAATTATAGGTCTAAATAACCTTTCGTGCTATGCTATGACTACTATGATTTATGAACTAATAGCTTTATTGTAACGATTAAAAATAAGATGTGAGATTTAAGAAAGGAGTTGAAATTCAAAGGGTTTTGTCCCAGCATGGACAACGTTTTAAACGAAAATAATAAATTAACTTAAAAAGCATTTTACGATCAAAACTGTTGTGAATTAAAATTAGAAAGTGCTAACAAACATTAGTGCTAAATTTATTATTGAACTAAAATGTTTTTAATTTTTTTTTTTTTGCTTCCAAACCGTTGGTATTAAATATGTGTCACAAATATTTTGAAATCAAAATACATTTAGGTCTCTCGCAACGCTCTTTACTCTTCACTGCACGATTTTTTATATTTTGATGAAAAAAAATCATATGTTACCTTTTAATAGCTCTGAGTTCAGGAAAAATGAAGAAAAAAATTAATCTTAAAAATGTGCACCAAAAATGATGTTTTAATTGTTTGTTCTACATATGGCACAAAACACATAACATATGCTTTGTATACCGATAAGTGTAATAATCTACAATGTGTTTTGTGCCATAAGTGGTATAAACAAATTTGCCACTAAGTGTATTTAAACATTTTTAGAACAAAGGAAATAATGACTAAGCACACTTCAAACGGAAATGCAGACACTCTTTTTTGCAAAAGCAAGAACTGTAATACCTGGACTTGTGCAACTAACTAGTGCATAAACATCACACTAAACTGTGTTAGCAATGTTCCAGAAGGGGCGCAAAACTCAGTTTAACTGCATTTAAATATCATAAGAATATATGAGAGTTTTTTTTTTTTGATGTGTGCCAGATCAGGCACACCATGCAGTGAAGGGTTAAAGTGTTGTCAAATATGAAAAAAAAAAAACCATAATTTTATTTATTTATTTATTTATTTTTAATCGAAAGAATCAAAAAGAGGCGTACAGTGACACTCATAGCTCATGAAAAGATATATTTTTGTATCGTATGGTGCATAAGCTCTCCGCCAGGCCTTTAAAATTTTGCGAAATATGTAAAAATTAAAATGTAATTTTTATTTATGATTTTTTAAGTCGCCTGTGGCGTAAGTAGTTTAACAGTAAAACTCTTTGTTCATAAAAAGATTAATCTGAAATCGCAGGCATATTTTATCTCTCCGCTCAGTCCGAGAATTTTGCATAATTTAGATCTTATCGATGTTTAGCAGAAATTTTATTTAACGCATATTCTAAAATTAAAATCTTTTTAAAACTTTTTTTTGTGTGTAGTAACACTACAATCTTTACCAATATGTAGACAACGCAATCTATTTGCTGCTGTAAGCCTCTTGTCACGAGCTTTTCTGGTGATTTGGTGAACAACGTTTACAATCAATTTTCAGGACATATCGCTTCCCATAAATAATGCAAATACTTTTGTTCAGAATGAAGTGCTCTTCATAACGAACTTTTCTAAACTGAACATTTGGTAGTTGCCTGGAATAACTATTAAACCCAACTCGATTGTAAATAAATAACTAGCTTGTTTTCAAAGGAATCGACAGTTTGAAGAAGGGAACAAATCCAAAAAGTAGTTTTTCGGGAAATCGAAAAAAACCTTCTAAAGTACTGAATTATTTTTTTTATTTTTTTCTGATTCATTTGTAGCATTATCTACCTTTAAAGTAATTGGATGTATTTTACATTTTGAGTTTATCTATTGTATGTAAGGATTTACGGGCCATCAAAGTCGTTGGATTTGTTCCCTTCTTCAAACTAATGCGATGGTATAGGGATTTTCAAGTAAAACAGCTTACAGGTATGATGTTTGTTTGAAAACGTCCTTGTTTTTTGAAAGATTATTGTAACAATATTTAAAAAAATTGATTAGGACAACAAAATAATCAAAAAAATATATTTATTAAACATGGATGACATGTTTGCGAACTTTCACTAAGAAATTTCAAAACTGAATTTTTTATCAAAACAAAATAAGTAGGTTATGATAGAATTTGTTATCCAACCAAATGATAAGGATTCACGGCAACAGTGCTGCTCCCTAGCCTTAGGTTTGCGTAATTAGTTGGAAGAAGAGAACAAAGACCTGACTTGTTCCTTTCTTCCACCAACTCACAGATTTAAATGCTGCGTCAATCAATGTTGGAGGTTGATTTTTGTTCTTTTCTTCTCACTAACATGTGTATCCACAGTAGGAGATATACAATCACGAAAAAACCCAATTTTGAAATTTTGGTCTTCGTTCCCTTCTTCAAACTGCCGATTCAAATAACCTGGAATGCTTGACAGTATTTTAACGACAGCAGCACAACTAAGATAAGCGCATGAAGCTCTTAGGAGACTAATTTCAGAGTGGTTAGGTTACCATTGCTCCAGATATTACAACTTCTTTTCCTTGGCCAAAAGTCGGCTAATTTTCTAATAGACCTTATAGGTATTATTTTTGTAAACAATATAATTGTTAAATATAAATACATAAATAAACAAACATCAAAATGAATATTTAGCACCTTTTCAGCATACAAAAGGAAACCCTTGACCTGAAAAACATGTAATTTGATACAAAAACATCTTTTGTATGATTTAAAATGAAGTAACATGAGTAGCCACTTTGAAACACGCCAGCATTTTGGATTAAAATGTTTTTTGAAAGTTCCTATAGGTCTTGGTTTCATTGTATAGCAATAAACAACGCTCCTACCGAGTGACATCTTCCTATCACAATTTCAATTCTTCGTCTAGTAGCTCCCCCACTATTTGAATCCCCTAGCACAATTATAATCCTTAACATAAAAAATAATTTTCGGCGAATTAAATTTTATTCTTCTTATAAGAAAAAATTCCTTTTTGCATTTAAAAAAAATGAATAAATGAAGTAAAAGTATTAAAATAATTAAAAAATAGAGAAACAATTAAAAAATCAAAAGGCACATTACAGTACAAAACCTTTAAACCGGGAACTGAAAAACCCGGAAACCAGAAAACAGGCAAATCTTGCCGATTTTCCCGCCATTTTTTAAAATAACGCATTTTTGGCAATTTTTGAAAAAGGAAACTATTTTTTCTGAAATACCTAAATGAAAATGAAGTTCCTTTATAAATACCATTTTAATCGAAAAAAATCTCAGAATTTTTTTTACAAAAAGAACTTTAAAGCTGAAGTTGTGGGCACATCTTACACGTGGGGCAAAATTTCTGAAATATTATTTTGAATTAAAAAGTACACTCGTAAGTTTAACATTTTCCTATTTTATTTCAGCTGAAAACTAAAGAAACAAATATTGTCACCTTCGAATGCAATTTTTTATTGAATGGCCATTAATTAAAGCCGTTTAGAGCGTAAGTGAAGACGCGAAAAATGCGGGAAACACCGAAAACCAGATTCGCTTAATTTTCCGGATAGCTGACAGTGGAATCTAAAGATTGCTAAACGGTAAGATTGCAATAAGGCTGAGAAAACTTAAAAAGCAATTTCTATTGATATTACTTCAATGCAAAAGCGGTAATTAACAAATACTACCTTAATCTCAAAAATGAAACAAAATTTGCGAAAAGGAAAAAAAACGCGTTCATAGTAACGAGTTTATTTCATACACTAGAAAAAAATCGCTAACTTATGTCCTGTCCTTAATTTTCTATCTTTTCAAATTATTATCCAAAAGTGTGGCGCTTTTTTTTTTTAATGTGATGGTCATATATCTTGTGAATAACTAAATTTTTAGGCTTTAAAACTATTCTATCACTAGTATTTTTTAGTATTTCAATATTGACAAGAATTTCTAAACCATTTTCTTCTTATTTTAAGATGCATTACTATTTATTATGATAATTTGAGTTACATAAACAATAGACAAATATCGCTTTTAGCGATTTAGAAAGCCGGGAAATTCAAATATCCGGGATAGTGATGGACCCGAACATTCCGGATCATTGGTTCTCTGCTGTATTTCAAAACGACCTTCAAATCACAAATTTATCCGCATTTCAAATGTATTCATTTTGAAATGCAGAATCATTTTGAGTGAATTTATTTTGGGTTTCTTTTGAAAAAAATCTCCTATTTCCATTACAAAAAAAAGTGAATAAATGAAATAACGATATTTAAAAAAAAAATAATAGTAAAGAAATAAAGTTAAAAATAAATAATCACGTTATTTCAAGACGAGTATCAAATCGCAAATTTATCCGCATTCCAAATGACATTTCGGAGTGCAGAATAATTCCGTGCGAATTGAAATTTAGGTTTTTAATAAGAAAAATCTTCTATTTCATTTTTTTAAAAACTCAATAAACAAAGTTAAGATATATATAAAAATAAATAAACAAATAAACAGAGTTAAAAGATAAATAAACGTATTATTTCAAGACGACCTTCAAATCGCAAATTTATCCGCATTCCCAACTGTATTCATATAACATGAATTAATTGGAGTCGAAATTGTGCATACAGATAGAGAACAAACCTTGACAAGATAAAAATCCAAACCTTGCTCATCGAAGGATGAAGTGATTTTGTTTAACAGTAAACCTTATGTTCTTAGCAGAATAAAGACCTGCAAGGAAGAATTTTATAATGTAGGCTAATTAAACGAAAGTTTTAATCTCAATTGTGCCTCTAGAAAATTTAACGTATCAGTGGTCTACCGAAGCATCACTAATGATCTGCGGTAGAGATGTTGTGATACCATAAAAATAAATTTAATACACGCATAATAACGGGAATTCGTCAAACTACGGTAAAGAAATAGAGAGATTTCCCAAATGTATTCACTTCTTGTGAACCAAAATAAATAAAACATATTCACATTAAAGACTTTCAAAAAATATTGCTATGCTGACAGAATATCAAATACGAAATCTAATCGAAACATAACTCCACAAAAGCGTGAAATACGAAGTAGCAAAGTAAAAAATAGCTTTCCGTTTTTAGAAAGGAAATTAATGGTCAATGAGAGATAAAGAAAATGTTAGGAACTTTCTTCAGCAAAAAGGCATTCTTTTATCAAGAAAATGTACCAATTGTTTAAACTCTTATTTGTATTCTAAATTTTTGAAACAGAAAATTGAACGTTATATTATTGACTTATTTAAGCGAAATTGATATTATATGCTATAATTGCAGAAAAAAGTATACCTAAACTGTAATAAGCACACAATAATTCTAAACTTCGTGATGTAAAAAACATAAATGTATTCCTCTTTTACAATACTGCTCCGTGAATATCAGTAAATAAGAGTGGGGTCGTCCACAAAATATATTACACTTTCAGGGTTTCAGAGGGAGGGAATTTCGTGAAATTGAGAGATTTTGAGACAAGAAGGATAGAATGGAGAACAATAAGTGTAACAGCACACATTTTAGTTGGAATAAAGTATTTTTATATTAATGTGTTCATGTAATAGAGTGACCAGTGCCGTGCCTAGGGGTTGACAGTGGCTCTCGCCAGGGGCGAAATAGCAAGAGGGCTGCCCATTTTCCAAAATGATTACGAAGAAATTTATGTATTAAATAAAATATTTTGATATGCATATAAATAAAAACTTGTAAAGTAAAATTGGTAAGAATAGAGCGAAAAGGAAGATAGAATAAAAAGAGAAATTCTGAATGTGGAGCCTGTTCTCTGGGTCTGTTTAGAACTTTTACACCCACACCAGTGGCGAATCTGAGAGGTATGGGGGGAGACTTCCGCCCCGGATGACTCCTTTTTATTCTACGAAGGGGCCTTTCAAGATAAATAAGATCGCATTTCATTTGTTATAGACATTAAACCTAAACTCACTATGTTTATTTGGGATTATTTTTTCCCTAGTTTACTAGGTGTAGAGAGCGCAAATGAACTTCTTTTTAAAGGACTGGTTTCATAACGTCGTATTGTTTATAAGTTACCTGGTGTGATACTTGAATTTTAAAACAGCAAAATTGCGCAATCAAAAATATTTTAGCAAAATTCCGCCATAGACTTTCTAGGAAAACATTTATAACTACCAAAACAGATGCACATATTACGTCTTTTCTCCGCCCCTCCCCATTTTCGGCATTCAACCAAAAGAATACTGAACAGTTACACCTGCGCTGTTAAAATTTTAGCAAATTTTTATTTTAAATATTACTATAAAATGTAGTGTTTACAGTAATTTGTACCAAGCAAAATAAGTATTTATAGCACCAATTAGAACACTGCGTGATTTGCTGTGCAAAAAAACTCTTAACACCCCGTTTTTGCTTCTCTGATGTATCCCAGTCTGTACGGTGGATAGCAAGTCTGTCTGCGATAACGGGGTGCGGGGTTCGATCCCTGCTGCTTGCATTTCGCTTATTTTTATTCTCGCTTTTGCTATTGTAAAAGTTTACAGTGAAATAGGTTTTCGCTGTAAAAAGTTCTGGAAACATGGTTCCCAATACATTTTACTGTAAAAATTCAGTAATATTTTTCCAGCATGCCTATTGGCTTCCAAACTCTTTTATCGTGCAAACATTTTCGAGGAGAAAACAAAAGAGCAGATAAAAAAATATAAGTTATTTACTTGGAAAGTAAACCATAGATTCACTAAGAAGGGGTGTTCTAATTCTGTCAGAACTTCTATCTCCCGTAGAACATTTTTGAAAGCATCCTTTTCTACACATTGGCTCTTGTTCACGTACTTCATAGCATACATCTTCATACTGTCTTTCTTTTGAACAATGCAAACCTTAAGGGGGAAAAGAATACATTTCTGTAAAATATTGTTTTAAACTCAAGTTTGTAAACTCAATATTATATTGACATTCAGATCTTTGTCATAATTTCTATTGAATTAACATAATATAAGTATTTTTAATAATGTATTTTAAGTTGTTTAAAATTTTTATCGTAATGACACTATACCATTCTAACATAAGACATCATTCAAAATTAAACAACTTGATTAATAGAATAATTGTTTTCTGCATAAATTTGCATAAATTGAGCGGGACTTTTGTCAAGATGTTACCATTGATAAAGTTCTAGCTCAACCTTAGCTCACATCTGTGATGAAAATAAAGTTTAGCAAATACATGACAAACTATGGTTGAAATTTTGCAAAATAAAAATAATAAGAAAATATACAGTATATCGTCGTTTAGCCTAATCAATCGGAGACTAAGGTATACGGAAAACTGATCATTTTCAAAAAATAAAAAATTAAAAAAATCTTGAACCAGAAGAATAATATAAAAAGGGAAAACAGTTGTATCAAACAAAAAAGTGCGCAGATTTTGTTCTTACGTGTCACCAACAGTACAAAGAATTTTTGGGGAACGTTAGGTTGAGGACACGTAGGTGAAAACACGAATAGCTAGTCAAAGTTGCACAAAAAAAATCAATATTTTTTAACGATCTCCAAAGCAAACCGAACAGTTTACAATCAGATAGTTTGCATAAAATTTTAGGAATTATTTTTACCAGCTCTTAAGTGCTCAAGTAGTAGAATCTTCGAAATTCATAAGAATAATTCTTTGAGTTTGGATTCTTCACAAAACATCCTTTTTTGTAATGGCAATATCATACAGGACTGCTGGAAATTTTCCAAAAAGGCAATAAATCTATAATTCATGTTCTTAGCAGTTAGACAATTATAACATCAAATATTTATCAATTATTTGCCACAAAAATGTATTACTAAAGAGTAACAATTTTTGTAATTCTTACATGTTGAAGTACTTTTTCTACAGCTGAGCTGCGAATTTCAGGAAAATAACTCATTCTAACTCAAAGTCTTTTTTTTTTCCACAAAGCTTCGAAAATGTCTTCTTCACTTTTGCAATGTGATGTAAATTTCCTTTGCGTATTTGATGTCATTGTAAGGGGAGAGAAAATAAAAATATTTTTGGAAATCATTTCTCTAAAAAATTTCTTCATCCATAGAAATATATTTAACTATTGTAAAAATTCAAATTACAGACATTTTGCAAACTTTTTATGATACAAGAACGACATAAAAATACATAACATAAAATACACTGCGATGCAAAAGTTTAGACAAAATTCAAATATATGAATAAAAAGAAAACTATTCAACGAAATGTTTTCAAATTTCTACAGAAGGTACACAATATGGTCCCAAGTACGTTTCTGGAGTTCTTAAAAATATAACTGGAACCAAATTTTGGACATTGCAAAAGAAATTGTTTTTTAATTGTTGCAAAAGTTTAGACAATAGTCATATTTTATGCAAATATCCCTTGAAATGTGATTGGTGGAGGAATGGCGGGACTTTATTATTCAAATATAAAGTGCAGAGATTATATTATTGAATAAATAATCAAAATCTCAAAAGCTCTAGTTCTCGTGTAAAAAAGATGAGAAAGTTTGGAAGCCGAAATTTGAAAATGAACCTACTTTATTAATTTTTTGTCTTTTAAATCGGCTCTAGTATGGTAGTACATTATTTTTTACTTTGTGGAGAACAATTCAGACATGCGTATCGATCAAAAGACCAAGAAAAATTATATTTCTTAAGGATGAAGGAATTGAAAAAACGGCTCAAACTGACAATTTGCCCCTTAATCCTACAATACTTCAACTTGGGTCAAAAACAGCACGTGACAGCATAAGTAGACGAACACCTGAATCAGAATGCATAAAAAAAACAAAGAATTGTGCTTGCGACTTTTCGGACAGAGTGTCCCAAATAACCCAGATTTTAACGGTAAAAGCAGCACAGCATATGATCATTGAATATTTATCAAGTCCGGCGAAAAGAATTATAATCCATCTAGGCCATCCCAATTTTAATAATTGTTATCAAAGAAAGTACCATTCATTTTTTAGTCACGATGATACATATGCTGCTTTTCACATTAAAATTTGGCTTATTTGGGACACTCTGTCCGAAAAGGCTCAGGCACAATTCTGTTTTTTTCTTTTTTTCAATTCAGTTGTTCATCTACTTATGCTGTCATTTGCTGTTTTTGACCCAAGTTGAAGTTTTGTAGGATTAAGGGGCGAATTGTCAGTTCGAGCCGTTTTTTCAATTCCTTCATCCTTAAGAAATATAATTTTTCTTGGCCTTTTTGATCGATACGCATGTCTGAATTTACTCTCCATAAAGTAAAAAACAATGTACTACCATACTAGAGCCGATTTAAAAGACAAAAAATTAATAAAGTAGGTTAATTTTCAAATTTCGACTTCCAAACTTTCGCGTCTCCTGTACACGAGAACTACAGAGTTTTTGAGATTTTGATTATGTATTCAGCAATCTCCACACTTTACATTCGAATAATAAAGTCCCGCCTTTCCTCCTCCAATCACATTTCAAGGGATATTTGCATAAAGTCTGACTATTGTCTAAACTTTTGCAACAATGAAAAAAAAATGTCTTTTGTAATGTCCAAACTTTGATTTCAGTTATATTTTTAAGAACTCCAGACACGTATTTGGGACCATATTGTGTACCTGCAGTAGAAATTTGAAAACATTTCGTTGAATAATTTTCTTTTTGTTCATATATTTGCATTTGTCTTAACTTTTGCATCGCAGTGCACATAAAAAATTTTACATGAAAATACGTTATATTTTTGTTAATTATCAAAAAATTCAGTGATTATCAAGATATTAGGAACTAAAATTAATATGAATTTTACTCAGACAGTTGAACTTCGTTAAATGTATGTGACTGCTTGTAGAAGAAAATGTGAACTGTGTAGTAAATATTTAATAGCAGTAAGCCCGCTCGTACATCATTTAAATTTGATAAGAAGATTTTTTAAATCTAGTAATTACTCTACATTATCGGTATCATCGCACTTGTTTATCTTCGAAATATTTAAATATAAGAGTTTTGAAATCTGTTAATTGAAAAAATTATTATAAGGGATACTATTGTGATATCATTTATATGTTTTGTTAACTATTTTCTTTCGTATAAGCCGAGCTAACTTCGTATTTGAACCTGCAAAATGTAGTTGTTTTACAATAAACATTTTGCTTTTCAACGCAAAAGGCCCACAAACTACATATTCACACATGATACATTATTTGTACACAATTGCATTTTGATTTAGTGTTACATATTCATAGATTGTTAGCTGCTAGATTCATTTTTTACGAAAGTCTTTTTATAATATACTTATTTTTATACTTTGGTGTCAAATAATTCTCTTACTCCTTTCAACAACGTCATATCTCCCCCCCTCTCAAAAAAAAAAAAAAACTTGTTTGTTCATGAGAGCGATTTAAAAGTAAAAGTAAAATATCATGTAATAAAATTATATGTCAAGTCACTGATAGAATTTTTTTTTTGTGCATAAGGTCATTTCCAAGAAATTCTGATGCTTGAAAGCTGCGTTTTATTTACGACGTTCTTGTTATAAAATTTCTAAGATAATGCTCGAAATATCTCAAAATATGTCATTATTGTTACTAATTGATCTCCTTATAATATCGAAATAAAAGCAAATAGTGCGTTCTTTCTCAAAAAAAAAAAAAAAAAAACCAAGAATAAAAATTTGCGCAATGAGTTACCGCCCGTTAACCAGGGCTGAGGCAGAACTGAAGCAAATGCACCCACAGCTCGATCATACACTAGGTGGCCAAAAGTATCCGGACACTTTCAAAAATTCACATTTTTACATATAGCTCGAGAAATAAGTGATCAATTGTTCCTTAACTTTAGTCATACAAAATATAGGTTTCAGCGAACATTTCCCAGTTGAAATTAAATTACCCTTGCATTTGGGGGATGACAAGAAAGGGGGTTGAAAGAAAAACCGCATTTTGACCACAACTCTTCAAAAATAGCTCGAAATAAGCTTTAAATTTCAGTAATTAATTAGCATACTATGTATAATTACTGTACAAATTTTTATGAACGCACCACTCTTACTTCCGAAGATATGAAACATTTTTTTAAAAAACGGCAATTTTATTTGAAGGGTTTTCGCTCAGAACACGCAGAGGTTTTGATCAAACCTTATCAAAACTTCAGGAAAGATGACAAAATACAATAGAAAGAACATACTAAAACGGTAAATAAAAATATTAAAAATACGATGAGATATGAACGTTAAAAGGAAATAATTTTTCACGGCGCATGCGCGAACGACAGAAATTTATAACTACAAAAATATTGTAGCTTGGTTTACACTGCATCTTATAAAAAAAGTTCCAGTTGAATATCGTAAAAATTGAAAAAGATATCAGCGATCTAGTGAGCTGTAATTCATTCATTCGCAGACAATACATAAATGGCGAGGGGTTGTCCACAAATAGTGTGGTGACAATCGAGCATTTTTTTCAATGTGGAATTGTTTTCAGTTTGAAAATGTATATTCTGCCTAGAAGTCACATTTCGCCTTTTCGGCCAAAAAGACCTTTTACGTTGGTGGCCAAAAATTATCCGGACACCCCTGAAACGTTGGTTTTGAACGATGCCGAAATAACCTTTAATTTAAAAATAGCTCTTTGCGGACAGACCCTGACTGTTTATGTATTGTCTGCGAATGAATGAAATTCAGCTCACTAGATCACTGATATATTTTTCAATTTTCATGATATTCAACTGAAACTTTTTTTATAAGATGCAGTATAAATCAGGGTACAATATTTTTGTAGTAATAAATTTCTGTCTTTCGCGCATGCGCCGTGAAAAATTATTTCCTTTTAACGTTCATATCTCATCGGATTTTTGATATTTTTATTTACCGTTTTAGTATGTTCTTTCTGTTGTATTTTGTCATCTTTCCTGAAGTTTTGATAAGGTTTGATCAAAAACTCTGCGTGTTCTGAGCGAAAACCCTTCAAATAAAATTGCCGTTTTTTAAAAAATGTTTCATATCTTCGGAAGTAAGAGTGGTGCGTTCATAAAAATTTGTACAGTAATTATACATAGTATGCTAATTAATTACTGAAATTTAAAGCTTATTTCGAGCTATTTTCGAAGAGTTATGGTCAAAATGCGGTTTTTTTTCAACCCCCTTTCTTGTCATCCCCCAAATGCAAGGGTAATTTAATTTCAACTGGGAAATGTTCGCTGAAGCCTATATTTTGTATGACTAAAGTTAAGGAACAATTGATCACTTATTTCTCGAGCTGTATGTAAAAATGTGAATTTTTGAAAGTGTCCGGATACTTTTGGCCACCTAGTGTAGCATCCTAAGACTGCAGTTTCGCCCTTATTATAGGCTCCTCAATTAGGAATAACCAATGATCGAGCCGGAGGCAAAAAGCCTCTTAACGTAGATAAAATAGCCAACAAACTGGTAGATTAAAGTGAATTTTTCTTACCAGCGAGCGTCCGCAAACTATGGTGCGGCTCAACTCGAAATTTGAAGGCACAAGCTAGGTAATGTGCAATGAGTTACCGCCCGTAAGCCAGGGCTGAGGCAGAACTGAAGCAAATGCACCCACCGCTTTTGCCTTCAAATTTCAAGTTGAGCCGCACCATAGTTTGTGGACGCTCGCTGGTAAGATAAATTCACTTTAATCTACCAGTTTGTTGGCTGTCTTAGCTACGTTAAGAGGATTTTTGCCTCCGGCTCGATCATTGGCTATTCCTAACTGAGGAGCCCATAATAAAGGCGTACCTGCAGTCTTAGGATGCTATGATCGAGCTGTGGGTGCATTTGCTTCAAGAATAAAAATTGTTTTGTGTGGGTGTGTGCGCGCAATACTTTTTTCGGAATAGATAATATCATCTTTCACTAAATGACACTGATACTTCCTACCCAATTGCTCAAGCGCAACTAAGATGCAACTCTCTTGAAAAAAATATTCATGTAATATTTGAAAATGTCAAAAAGGATTAATACTTTCTATCGGTGAAGTATTGAGTTATTTAAATGCGGTTCGTACAGAAATATGTTGCTCATTTATGGCAGTTAAGAAACAGGCATAACTTAAATCGCTATTTTTTCAGATATGAGAGCCAGGGCTTATTTTTCCATTATTAACATTTTTTATGAGATGGCGTCGTGGATGGAAATAGTAGAGAGCAATATCAACTTAATTATCATTTTTATACACCAAACCTTGAAGATAGAAGTATAAGTTATGCACATGCAATAAAAATGCTGCTGCTATTTATTTCATTTCATAAAAATATAGTTACACAGGGTGAAAACTACTGTATATTGATTTTTTGCCGTGTAAAAATAAGATTTTATGAAAGAACCTTCTCTTTGATTTGAAATAACGATTTTAGAAGCGATATCTTTAATTGCAGTAATTAAAGCAAAAATTTCACATCACGTTATTTGAAAAATCAATGTCTTAATTAAAGCTTTTATTCTGCTCATTTTTTGCTTCATGCGTAAAATGCATTACTGAAATATGCAGAGTTTTGAGCTTTTTGGTAATAATGATTTCACAAGAACCGACTTCGAACTTAAAATACAGTTTAAGGCAAAAATATCGAAAATAAACTCCTCAAAATTTGTTATTTTATTGTATCAAAGATTTATTCATTATTTTAAGGTCGTTTTGGTGCTAATTTGTTTTTGTATTTATTGTTCTCAACTAATACAACAGCATTTGTTTTTATAACTTGTTTGTGTTTATTGCATAAATACTGATCACTGCAAATTTAGTGTTTGTTTATAGTACATTATGCCGAAAAAAATGAACATCCTTCAATAATGAAAAGGAGAAATACTATTGATTTTTTTTTAATGTGTGAACCCAGAATAAAATACCTGTTGTTGTTGTTACATGCCCCCGTTGGTCAGCAGAGCTAGACCAGGTCCATGAAGGATGGGGTAATGATACGGCTTCCGTTTTTAAGAGCGCCATTTTAGGTGGAAGACCGATTTTATGCTCAACACACATGCCATAAGGATCCGTTCATAGGGTAGGCATTCATTCATAACTCACTTTCACACACACAGAAAGGACAATGACATGAGAGAGAGAAAGTACGCTCATGCCCCAGCCGGGACTCGAACCCGGTTCCACCGCATCACGGTCAGACGTCGCTGACCACTAGACGAGGTGGCCGGCATAAAATACCTACTTTAAGTCAAAACTAAATTGGACAGATTCAAAACTCAGAACAAGATTTTCGATTTTAATTTAAAGAGTTTAAAATATTTTCACCTTTGAATGTTCATTAAAACAAATACTAACATTAAATAAAAAATTTCCAAAACTGTATCCCTGATGTCCCAAACTTTATGGTCAATGTCAACATCATATTTTTGTTTCATGTACATGAGGTTAATAACAGAATTTCACAAAAGTTGCAGTTGGTAGTTTGATGAAAAACGATACAATGCATTCGGCGAATTTCAATTTTATCCTGTTTCAAATTTATTCTATTTAACATACACTCCTTCCCGCAAATTTACTACACTGCAAAAAATAAGCTGCTGTTTTTACAGTATAATGCTGGAAGCAGAGGTTCCAGTTAAAAACTGTAAAAGCACAGTAATGAACTTTAAAACTAGCTATTTTACAGTTTATTACTAAAAAACTAGCAGTTTTACAGTTTATTACTGCAAAATTAGCAAATTTACAGTCTATTACCATAAAATTAGCTGTATTATACTGTAAAAACAGCACTATAATACTGCCAGCGGAAGTTCGAGTTTAAAACTAAAATGCATTGTGCTAAACTGTGAAACTAGCAATTTTACAGTTTATTACAGTAAATTACTATAAAATTAGCTGTGTTATACTGTAAAAACAACATCTATTTCTTTACAGTGCAGTGTTTAAAATAGTAATTCAGAACGATACCGCAGAAGAATCATACTGCTCTAGTAAATTTCACCTTGAATCAAACTTTTACTATTTCCATATGCATTTACATCTACTCTTATACACTGTTTCCAAATAATATGCATCACAATTTATCCCTGCCATTTAAACATAACTATCTTACACCGATTATTAATAGCTTTTAATTCATTCATTTAATTCCTCGAAGAAATTACTTAAATTTTGGAGGATATGATTTATGATCTTAGTTTTTTCCCCACATGATAAATATCTATTTCAAGCGGATACTAAAACGGAACTCAAAGAAATTTGCCGACGATTGGTTTTGTAAGCCCGGAGAAAAAGTGAAATCGGATGGAAATAGTAATCAATGGAACTGGAGATTTGGAGCATGAAATCGGACTTATTGTTCATTCTTTGCTTTCTTGCATTTAAAAGAATAGAAAATCATAAAAGAAATTGAAAGTTATATTTAAAGCATTTAATGAAAAATTGAAACGTTTGATCAATGACAATAACAGCTCCTGTTTTTATATATTTCAAAGAATTATATTACTTAGTTTTACAGTCACCAACAAAAATATTTTTGACCTTGAGTGATTCATATTTAGTTTCTAATAGTTTTTCTTGCGGCTTTTAATAGTAGATTTTAACTAGAGCCTTTAAAAAGTTAGAGCGTAAAAAATTTATGAGCACACAAAAATAGTAAAATAAGCATAAGTATTAAGAGTAGATAATGAGTAGAATTTTTTTAACTATCATCTCGATTTTGAATCCTGTAAGTAACAAAACTTATTAAATGAAAGAATGGAGATTTTTGCGAATATTTTAATCAATGAGATTTTACTAATTATTCATAAGTAAAACAAACTGAATCATGAAGGGTAGACTTTTTATGTTACGTATTTAACTACAATTTTCAAAAACATTGAAAAGCTGATGAGTTTCATTGACCATAAAACTTACATGTAGAATCCAACTTTGACCTAAAAATTGTTTTTTTTCTTAGGAAACTAGATTGCTAATTGAGAAGATTTTTAATTTTTTTGCTGTAAAATATACTGCATAAACTAGTGGCAAGCACTAAGCATCACATTGAATTTATTCTGTAATATGTAATTCCCAGTTGTTGCCGAAAGATGTTTAATCTTGATTGCAGCTTAGATCGATTGCTAAAATCTGCCATCAATGCAATTTATAAAATGTCATCAACTCATGTTTCATGAATAACAATTAAGCTCATTTAACCGAAATCAATAATACAACTGTTTAAAGAAGTCCTGTCTTGCATAAGCAAATACGCTCACTAAAAGTACATCATTAGCAAAGTATCAATTGCATTTTCACTCTCAATTCTGAAAATGGTACTTCATTAAGTAAAGTATAAGTACAAATATTATTACCCAGATGTAATGCAAACTCCTTTGTGTACCTTTATTTCTGCAGTCATTGTTTGTCGACACTTACTTCAATTGCAAATGTAATTTAAATGAAGTAAGAGAGCGATAGGAATCATTATTTGGTGTCACAAGAGATAAACAAATGACGATTGAGAAACAAGTTTTTATCCGTTTTGTGGATCCTTATAATTTTGTTTAGGAAAATTTTGTATTAAATTTCACAAATGAAGCACAAAACGTTGATTACTGTATGACAAAAATATAGAGTAACATTAAATTTCATTGTTTAAAATTAGTATTTTGAAACATCGACTTTCTTACACAAATTTAAAAGCATTTTGAACATTGCATTTGTTTTCAAGTATTACTGCATTGATCATTCATTTTATTATTTGAAACCTTAAAATAAGAAAACCGTTTATTATGTCAGTAAATAAAATGCAAAAACTGCTTAATTTTACTGATTATGCTATAATAAAGTCCATTAACTGGTTTTAAAATTAAAGAATCAAAAATGAGGCGATTTCCATAATATTTTTCGTAGTTACTATTTATCTTTATACCAAGCAAATTTTCGAAATCACATTGGTACCAAATAAGTGAAGATGAAATTTGGCCAGTGTTGTATTTACTTTTTGGACGATTCTGTCAATTGTTTGAGAGCGCAGTTTAGGAATACTTTTCAACTGCTGATGTAACATTTTCTCTCTAATTTTCTAAATAGCAATACCTTAGTCTCGAGAATTGATAATTACTGTTAAACTTCCCGATCGAAAAATTGGTTTAAGCTATAAGGAGGGGAATAGGTGGCTGTGTCGAAATTTTTGGCCCTCGCCAGGTTGTTTTGAAAGTTTTCTAAGTTTTATTCTGCTCAATGTGAAAATGGAAGTATACTTAGACACAGAATCTCTCGAAGTAGACATTGCTCTAAAGACGCTCTCTCTTCAAAGTGAAATGCCAAATGAGGTAAATTAGCAGTACTCCCGGCGAAAATCATCTCAAGCTACTATAATAGTGGAAAGAGGACTTAATATTCTTATCTAACGAGGAGGTCTTTCTGAAATATTCCTCAACTTTTGTCTAAGAGAGAAAACTGTCAGTACCAGATACCAAAACTCTTTATATTTTTTCTCTCATGGTTCATGGAGTCAATTGTCTTCCGAATTATCCAAATTGAGAGAAATTGTCTTAAAAAGGCACAAGAATCTTATTGAACTGCATCCCATAAGCTATATCGATTCATGAAACTAATAAACAGATTAAACAATACCTTATTTCAAGCCTTAATTTTGCTTACAATGTACAATCTCTCCCCTTCAAGTGTTTAAAATGTCATTTCAATTCCAGTTTTTTCGTGTTTGTTGCTGCCATAGGTGTTATTATTGCTGTTTTCATTTTAATCAACGGGACTCAGAATTTCTTGAGCATATGAGCACTTTTAAAATACAAACTTTTCATGATTCAAATAAGTAACCATAAATTATTGGGTTGTTTCCTCTTTTATTTTGGCTGCCATGTTTGAGAAATGCTATTGATGTCGAACCGATTACCAGTCAAAATCAAGTCATCCAGTAAGTTTTATCTTATAATATTTTCATATTTGAATTCTTCAAAAAAGTCCCTCCTGCTTTCAGCATAAGTAACTGGCAAAAAGATTTCCAAAAGGAAAAATTTACTACTTTTTCAAATGCTTTTGAAATTGCGTAAGAAACTGTTATTTAAATCAAATTATGTGTATTTTTATCTTTAAAATGTTCATTTAACCCCTAATAATTGTTTCAATTCTCACAAACTTATCTTTTGCTTACTTTCTCCTTAAAATCAATAATGAAGTAAAAGAAAATACATAAAGAAAAATATGAACCAAACAAATAAAAGCCTAACTCTGTGTAAAAATAATACCTTATTGATCAGTGACATTCATCTGCGTTCAATTGTGTATCGATGTTTCTGCAAGTAAAAATATTTCTACATGCAATTCTAAATAAAGCGTCCAAATATTCCTCGTAATAAAAGAAATATTTACTACATTAGCTGCTCTGCAGCCGAGGTCGGTAAAACATTACTTCCGGGGAAGAGCATTGTTTTGATCAATAAACAGTCTTATTGAGAAAAGCCATCAGGTTAATGAGGGACGAGGTTTGACTAAGTGTTATCATTTTCTCAGCAGCTACGCTTCCTGTGTGATTCGAATGTAAAGCGCTGTAGTGCGGAATTTCGAAAGATAAAGCAGATAGAGGCAAGAATTAATGTATGAGTCTTAAAATCTAGTACTTTTTTTTATTTGTTCCGTGTTAACGTGTTTTCTAGGTAATACATGCGTACTTACTTTCTTTGTGAAAGTCTCAAAAGTTTGAAAAATAAATTAAATTCCTGGCTGCGTCATGACCATTCGTTAATTGCTGTAGTCACGCAATTTTGCTAAGAGTGTAATAAGTTACGTGCTAACAGAACTTGTCCTATTATTTTCATCGAGCCGCCCTTATAGACCACTTCATCAAATAACACTATAAATAACAATGTATCAGGAGTGTTTTGATGTTACACTGCGACCGTTTTTGAAAATATACATTTTAGTTACTTTAAATTTCTGACGTAGAAAAATTTAGAGAACAGCTTTCTAGAATTAAGTAAATTCGAGCAGAGAAATAATCAGTTTTTTAAGGTTACTGTAGAACTAGTTCACATGTAATGAGAAGGTAACTTTCTTTCTTTCATTTTTTTTTTTTTTTTGTAAAATAACCACAGTGTGTATGACTAGCATAAAGAAAATTATACTATAGAAACGATACATATATATATTATAAAATAACTGTCTCTTATTCGGAGTGTGCTTATTCAGAATGAACAATATAGAACAACTAATATAAAGGAACTGGAGTTCAAAGCATTGCTTCCGCTTTTGATAGTGTCCGCAAGGGAGGTTTTAAATAGATTGTTTTGTCAAGCAATAAACATACTTTTGATTCAGGGTATTTCTTTATTATTGTTGTAAAATTTTCAATAGCCAATGATGAAAATCATTTTGTCACTCACCTGGTGCTTCTTGTCAAAAATTTACCCCCCCCCCTTTTTTTGAGAGGTGTAACATACTGAAAGTGAGTTCCCTCTATTTTTCGCTTGACAAGTTCCTAACAAAAATTAAGTACAATTTTGGAAAAATTTCTTAAGTATTTTTATTTTTATAGAATTTGTGATTGGAAAATGTGTGGTTTTTGGAGCCCAGCTACCCACATTCCGGGTTTATTCAAAAGGACACATCCGTCTCGTTTTTAAAGCAAAACGGAACATATCCATAATTAAAAAAGGTAATATCTCCTTGATTTTTATAAGAAAATTTCTCACTGTGGGACATAATCCGTTATGCCCTTTTCCTTCGTATGGTACCAAGAAAAAGTGATTAAAATATTTTGTTTTTAGCCTAACTAGATTTTTTCACCTTCTGAACAGTTTTGGAAAATGGATATGTTCCCCTTTGTTAAATTAGTCCTCAATTGTTTACGCAGTAATTAGATTTCGAAAAGTTCTAAACACGGACAATTATTTGCGAATTTAAAGTAGTTTTTTGATAACATTCCCCGATAGTTCGATTAATAAGTGACTGTAAATGGCTTCCTAATTTAGACAGAAAAATCGAGAGCAGGTTAGATAATTTCCAAATAACTAATGGTACTCCCACTGAAATGTACTGTAGACATTTTACATCGCAAGCTATGTGTAAGGAAAACAATTTAATAATTAATGAATCAAATACATGATGTTGTTTCTTTCTGATATATCCTGTATTTTCACAAAAAAAAACTTATTTGCGGATTAACTAACGAAAATGCGCTATTTTTGGCTAGAAAATATACTAAAATATGAGGTTTAAAAACAAAATAAAAGTCAGTTACTCAGGGTATCTAGGAGCCATTCCAGTTTAATTTTTCGTATATTTATTATTTTCGTATATTCGATAAAAATAGAAGACCCAGTCCTGCACTCAGCTGGCAAGGTTAATCAATTAGCGTTTTAAAGTTTAAATAGTAAATGAACATAATATCAAAGTTACAACTATTTAGGGTATCTTTGAACTGTTCCGGTTACTTTAAATTTTTTAGTACATTCAATTTAAAGAAAAATAGAAGGTCCAGTACTGCATAATTATTCGCTTTCTGAAGTTTAAAAGCAAATTAAACAAAATACCAAATTTACAGTTATTTATGGTATCTTTGTAAGCCATTCCACTTATTTCAATTATTTTAGTCTAGTTTATTTTTTAAAAAGTAGAAGGAACGTTGGTGCACTAAACTAACAAGGTTAAATAATTCGCTTTCTGACGCTAAAAAACTAAATAAACAGTATATAAGAGTTACAGTTATTCTGGGTATCTTTGAGACATTCCGGTTGCTTCAATTTTTTTAGTATATTCGATCAAAAAAAAAAAGATGGCCCAGCGCTGCACTTGCTGGTAAGGTTAATTGCTTTCCTTTTCACTTTTTATTTTAGAAATAAAACGCGAAAAACTGTAAGCAGCAAATTGTAAACGCAAAAAATCTAAAGTTGTTATTTGGAATCTGTTTGAAAATACCGATTTGAGGTTGTTGAAATTCTGAGAATATTTTAAAGTAAGTAACATTACAGTTATTGATCAGGGGCTTTTTTCCTGCATGTAGTGAATTTCTCAGCATGTGTAACAGTTTATTTAGTAGTATTTAGTATTCACTGATTGAGTTCATCGCTCTGAAGAGAAAGTGCTCTCAAAAAATGGAATTAACACATTGTCATCACGCTTTCAAGAAATCAGAAGTAGCGACGGAAATTATATCCTACGGTAAATGTTGTTGACGGAATTAAAGTCTGCATCCTTTTCTTTATCTTCATAAACGGGAAGAACTTTTCAGTCTAAATAATGAAAGCATAATCAATTTACGTTAACAAGGAGCCTTCACGATATTGTATTTCACCCAGACTTTCTTAGAAAGAGCATTTTTAGTAGATGAAGCATTTAAATTTTTGTATTTAGATAGCTGAATTAAATACATGAAAATGCCTTACGGGTTTCTGCATATTGGGATTGCTGATGTTGTAGAAAATAATCTATAATAAAATGTACAGAATATTTAAGTTGATCATGTTATGCTAGAAAAATAAACAAGAATGTATTTCCATTTTAATAGTGCGAAGAATTTTTACAATTAGGGAAAATTCCCAATCAACGTAGCAGTGAAATCATTCAATTGAATAAATAATTATTATTAAATGTCGTTGAAACTCTTACGTTGAGAACCAGTCAATGCTACAAATTTCTCCAAAAGCAATTTCTTTTGAGGCAACAATTTACTTTAGAATATGTTATGAGATTATTTTCTGTTAAAGCATAAGTTATTGACTAGAATTTCTCTTTGATGAATAAAACAGTAGGATTTTATAATTGGGTTAATAAAACATATATTAGAGACTTAAAAATAAATTTTATCCTTTGTAATTTTTAATCAATTCTCGGTAAATAAATCAAAGATTAAAATGTAGAAAAGTCTTCTTATATATTATTTTTCAATTTTTTTTTAGCAGCGTCATAATTTTTTTCATAATTTATCAAACTTTAAAGGTAAGGCATCATTAAAAAAAATCTCCACCGTTTTAGAAGAAAAATCAGTACGCTAAATAGCATTTTAATAAAATTAAGACATCGATATCAATTTATGATTATATGTTTTTAGTTTATTACGCATCGTTTTAGCGTTTAGCATCCCAAGATAGTACCCATTAGCTTAGTTATTAAGAGTCTTGCATATAACGTAAATGTGAAGGGATCGATCCTCCCATAAACAGAAAAACGCTGATTTTGAATGCCTAATTTTGATCAGCTGAATTTTATTCCAAATTTCTATTAATATATGAGTCATTTATAATCAAAATCCGTTAAGTCAATTTTTCAAAATACACTCAGGCACATTGAAAATAGCGACCCAAGAAGAAAGCATCGGATTGAAATGAAATTTAATACACATAATGATACAGATGAGAGGTTCACTTGATCTCAAAATCAAGACAATTGAACGAATACAGGGTGTGCAAGGACACACATACAGAGCAACTTCAATAGCGCGTTGGACCACCTCTAGCTAAAATTCATGCCGCCATACGGCCCGGCATTGAGTTGATTAGACGCCTGATGTTGTCCTGAGGCAGATGGGCCCACAAATTTGTAACAGCCAACTCCAAATCACGCACAGAGTGACACGACGGCATCTGACGTTTTACCTGATCCCACACATGCTCTAAAGGGGATAAGTCGGGGGAGCGGGCCGGCCATGGAAGAGTCTGAAAATGACGTAGGAAGTCTTGAGCAACTCTTGCTGTATGCGGACGAGCATTATCTTGCTGGAAAATTGCCCCTGGGAGACCATTTAGGAAAGGTCCTACATGGGGTCGAAGAATATTATCAACGTACCGTTGGCCGGTTAAGTTTCCACGCATCACAATTAGATTGGACCGGCTATCATAGGATATGGCCCCCCAGACCATTACACCAGCTGTGCGGGCAATGTGACGTAGAACAGTGTGGGAGGAATTGTACCGCTCAGCTGGGCGCCTCCACACCGGTATACGGTTATCATCAGTCCCTAAAACAAACCTAGACTCATTACTAAACACAACTTTTTGCCAATCTGTGATATTCCTCAATTGATATAGCCTTATACCGGTGTGGAGGCGCCCAGCTGAGCGGTACAATTCCTCCCACGCTGTTCTACGTCACATTGCCCGCACAGCTGGTGTAATGGTCTGGGGGGCCATATCCTATGATAGCCGGTCCAATCTAATTGTGATGCGTGGAAACTTAACCGGCCAATGGTACGTTGATAACATTCTTCGACCCCATGTAGGACCTTTCCTAAATGGTCTCCCAGGGGCAATTTTCCAGCAAGATAATGCTCGTCCGCATACAGCAAGAGTTGCTCAAGACTTCCTACGTCATTTTCAGACTCTTCCATGGCCGGCCCGCTCCCCCGACTTATCCCCTATAGAGTATGTGTGGGATCAGCTAAAACGTCAGATGCCATCGTGTCACTCTGTGAGTGATTTGGAGTTGGCTGTTACAAATTTGTGGGCCCGTCTGCCTCAGAACAACATCAGGCGTCTAATCAACTCAATGCCGGGCCGTATGGCGGCATGAATTGCAGCTAGAGGTGGTCCAACGCGCTATTGAAGTTGCTCTGTATGTGTGTCCTTGCACACCCTGTATTCGTTCAATTGTCTTGATTTTGAGATCAAGTGAACCTCTCATCTGTATCATTATGTGTATTAAATTTCATTTCAATCCGATGCTTTCTTCTTGGGTCGCTATTTTCAATGTGCCTGAGTGTACATAGTTCCGAAAGCAGAACTGTAGATCTTAAAGTTATTTTCACTTAAAACCCTTACTTTATATTCACTTTTTCTTGTACTCCAGTGGTTTTTGATCTATATTACCTTTAAACCATTAGTAGAGGATCTCTTAAACTTATATTTTTGAATAAAGTTATTTTTCATAAAAATGGACTTAACGGACTTCGATTTTAAACGCGCGACTCATATAATACACATATATCTTAGATCATTGGGAAAATATTCTGAATCACAGTTGTGTTGTTGCTACCGTGTGTAAATAAAATAACTTACGAGTTTGTGTACAGTTAATTGGTAGTGGGAAAGCATGAACCTAAGTCTTCCAGCCTGATGTTTTCTTTTGACAGAGAATTACGGCGTAACCTTACACAGAAAATAGTGAAACGTTACGCTATAGAGGTATATTACCATAGTGTGACCTTCCACAAGTGATGAGTTTATTTACACTAGATTTATCGGTTAAGTTACTCCACAGCGGTAGAGGCAGCACTGCTGCCACCGTATTTATAGAGTAAGGAAACATTTTTTTTAGTATTGCAATAGTATTAATGAAACAATCTCGATTCTTTACAAATTCGCTTTAAAATCTTGAAGGGATGACAAATTATTTTGGATTTACCTCGCTCTTAAAACAGCAAAATAAATTTAATTTCTAGAAATGTACTTTGAATATTTCAAGCTAAAAATGCACAAGAAAATGGCAAGGGAGATTAGGCAAAAACTAAACTGGTAGCATAATCAATTTTAGTTACAATTGTGCCTTCATGATATCGTACTTTACTGGAACCTTTCCAAAAAATTGCAAGAGCACATATTTTTCGGCATGTACTCGTGCGATTTAATTTTGTGTCACATGATCTGAACTTTCATAAAGAGCGTTTTTAGAGGAGAAGAGCTTTAAGTTCTAAAAAAATATAAAATGTTCTTGCCACGAAATTGACTTTATTTGACAGATAATTTTAGGGTATAAATGTTTGAATATGATTTCGGACATGTGGCCACAGTGGTTGGTATGTATATGGTGTTCAGGCCCGTCATTTAGGGGGCAGGGGGGGGGCAATTGCCCCCCCCCCTGGCTTTCAGAAATCAATGTATTTACATATAAGTGGGCGTGGTTTTTTATGTTTTCCGATGAAATTGCATTGTGTTTGGACCCTTTGCCCCACCCCCTGGAAAAACTTGAAATGAGGTCCCTGATGGTATTCAATTTTCACTCTTTGCAGTAAATCAGACGATATGTCAACAATCATAGGTCGAATGATAACTTCCAAATGTTTAATTGTTTCTGATTCATCACAACAAACATGCTGCAAGAAAGAATTAATGTTTTGTAGGTAAGCAATTTCTGGACGCTTTCAGTTATACCGCAGAACGACACTTAAAGAAAAAAAAAGCATGAAAGAAAGGAAATATAAATACATTTGACGTGGGTGTGAAAACTGGACAGCCAGATTATGCCACGTATATAAGAGCAGTGGTGGCCAGATGCCCGATATCAAACCAAACATTATTGACATAAAATTATGTGTCAAAAAAAAAGCCATTATCAAGAGCATCAACAATATTGCTATTTTATGTGTTTTATTTCAATTTATAACTATCCGCCTTTTAAAAAAATATGTTTAAAAAACAAAAACAAAATAAAGCGTTTAGAAAAAGGGATTACATTATGCTAGCACACATTTTGCTAACAAGCTTCTTGTTGAATAATTGTTTTAGAGCAACCAAGTTATGCTTTCCAGAAAATAAGCGTTGAAATAAATTAACTGGAGTCATTAAATTGCTCTATAATTTGAAATACATATAGAATGTAAACACGTTGCAAGTAGGTGTAGAAGCATTTAAACTCGATAAAATGACGTAAATTGTGACAATTTATCATCACTAATTCTCTCGCGTTGTAGACATTTCTGCCAAAAATACCATATAATTTTCTCTTCCTCTAGTACTGCTGAGTTATACTGTTGGTTGGAAACATTTTGAGCTGATTCATGTGTTTCCTTTGCGTGCTTTTCCAAATTAGTGTCTGGTAATGTAAGTAATTATATTAATAATGACCATTCTCTTCATGCTCTTGCATGACAATTAGCTGAAACAATACATATTAAGCAACGATGTTTTTGGACCGCTTGTATAGCAACTAAAAAGTTGCTAATGGTATGTCAATATATCACTGTGAGAAACAGATTTTCAAAAGCTTAAAAACGTTCACTAATATTTATAGAGTCATTAAGCAGTTTTATATCCTTAATTAAGGAGTTAAAATTACTTTTCACTGATATCTCTTCTTTTAAAATATTTCTAACAATCTTGGGGATTTTTTCAGGCACCAAAAATATGTAACTTAGTACAATGCAATTGAAATTAACAAACTTTATTCAAACAGTCACTAATGGCAAAAAAAGCTATTAAAGTGGTTTTTTTTCTTTGAAATTAAAAAAAATAATTTTTAAAAGAAATTTCATTTTGAATTATGCTCCCAAAAGTTTTACAGATATTTCGAAACTTTAATACTTTCCGAAAGCAAGAAAGATTTTAAATTTGTTTGCGTTGATTTAAAAGAAACTCTTCGAACGAAAACAAGAAAGTGGAAGTTTCAAAAATTAACCTATTATACTACTTCTAGATATTTTAATGATAATTTAAACATAAAATTATTTCCAATCCTCAAAAAATTATTAACTAGGTTTTTTTTACTAAACAATTTTAACGTTTCGTACTTTCACCCAGCATTTTAAAATGTCACACGACCGAACGCGTTCAAACAACCATAACTTTCAATATAATTTCAAAATAAATTCTTATGTTTTAGAATCTTTTTTACGTACTTTCTCATTCGATTTCCTTCGAATGTTTGAATGAGGTCAGTTGAATAATTCACTAAAACTCTTACTATTGTTAATACATCATTTTTTAAAACTGGAAGTTATAACTTGGAAACAACTGAAGTGAAACAACTAATTACAGTGAACTCTCACTTATGCACCGCCTCACTCATGCTTCTTTTTCCCTTATGCGACGATTTTCGGTGGTCCCGGCTCAATCCGTAAAAAAATAATGATAATTTAATTCGCTTATGCGTCGCTCTAAAGTTTAATGTTTCACCTATCCGCCGTTTTTTTTTCTCACCGTGTTAAAAAAAATATTTTTTTTCTTTAAAAAATGATCATATTTCTTCACTTTCCGCTTTAACCTTTTGTATTTGTTGCTCTCGGAAAGTCTTTTATCATGAATTATATTTCGGAGTCTGATATCAACCTATTTTGTATAGAAACATTCATATCCATGCTCTCTCTAAAATGCATGCTTCGTTTTAGCCTTTTGAATAAAAAGGCCTCCGTTTTAGGCTTTTTCACTTATGCGTCTCTCTCACTTATGCACCTTTTTCAGTTGGTCCCTTGGGCAGGCGCATAAGTCAGAGTTCACTGTACTATTATTGTAGTACTGTATTCTTGCTCATACACCAAAATATAAATGTTGTTTTTACAGTAGAATATAGCTAATTTCAAAGTAAATTTAAAAAAATAAACTGGAAAAATTGCTAATTTTACAGTAGTCAACTTTAAAACTGCTAGTCTACAGTAATATTTGTAAAATTGTTGATTACTGTGAATTTTAGTTTTAAACTGGACCTCTGCTGCCAATATAGCACTTGTTTTTACAGTAATAAACTAAAATTGACAGTTTTACAGTTTATTACTGGGCATTTTATAGTTTCAAACTCGAACCTCTGCTGCCAGTATTACACTGTTATTTCTACAGTATACTACAGCCAAGTTTATTACTGCGTTTTCAGTTTTAAACTGAAACCCCTGCTTTCAGTATTATACTGTAAAAACAACAACTTATTTTTTGCAGTGTAGTCTAGTGCTAGAAAACAATTTTCCCCTATTTTTGGCAGAATTGTTTTAATTAACAAGTATTTTTGTCATTGTAGTGGTTCACGTTCTACCCAGCAATGTACTAAAATCTAAGTGTTTAGCCTAATGGTCGTTCCATCTAGCATAACGGCAAAATGACAGTAAAACTATTTATGGCTCTTCGATCACTTTCATTGAACAGGAGAGTAACGTTAGGTTGTCATGGGAGGCTTACATAAAGAAGATCGACATAAAACTAATTTGTTTTCTCTCCTAGCTCAACTTGCATCACTCGACAGAAAATGACTGACAGAAATTTCGCCGGCGTGGAGCAAATTAAGTTTTAGGTTTTTAATTTGCTTTCGGCTTGTTTTTTGATGACACAATCAAATTCTTTTGTCCTAACTACTGAATACATGTCTTTACTGGAATAGTCGATGCAATTGATAGAAAGAACTTAATCTGAAAGGACATAAGTAGAGTTTCATCTATTAGTAATCAGTCTTACATTTAGGAAGGATTAACTGGGCCGGTATTTTGATGAATTATGTTTCATTCAAAGCTTAAAAATAGCATTTTTAAACTAACATACAAGCGTTTAAAAATCATAAAATGTACATGAGTATCATATATCATATTCTCATTAGTGGTTACGAGTAGTTACGAAACATATACAGGGTTGTCATAAAATCTTATTCTGAGAAGGAAATTTTTCTAAAAAATCTGTTTAAGATTTATCGTTGTTTTTTTTAAATATAATATCGATCCTTATTTCATCAAGTTTTTTTTTTCCCAGTGGTACAATATAAGCTTAAGATAGATGGAAATAACATCGAAAGGGGAAAATGACGTCTGTGTGAAAAAAAAAAACAATCAGTGTATGTTTTTCAGTTAGGTTTCGTCAAGGGCATAGTACAGGTTCCCAACATCGACACCTTAAAGGAAGTAATAATAGATACGATAGCATAGGTTAAAACAAATATGTTAGTTAATATTATCAGATGACCTGGGAGATTTTCAGGGTTACCCTCCTGTACCTTTGATTTTAACACATAATGCCAATCCTAATGCAACAGTTTATATCCATATAAGAACTGCTATGACTCCCCATCGCTCCCCCCATCCATGTAAATTTTGGTTACGCTAATACCCATTACAAAGTTAAAAATCGTCTAAATCTCAGAATTACAGAAATTGCACGCGTAGAAGTGTATTAACGTTGGGAAAAAAATATTTGAAATAAGAATCAAAATAAAAAATATTATGTTTAAATTTGAAATAAGTGTTTTTTTTTAATTAATTTTCTTTATCATTGCAAGACGTTATAAACATTCAGTATATCAAACTGAGTAATTAGTCCTTAACACAGAGAAAATAAATATACCACCAGTTTTACGGAGTAAGGTTACACAATTTTTTTATTAGTGTAATTGGTTCTCCGGGCACAAGTCCAAAAATTTCGAACCGTATATTCTTTTGCCACAACTTTTCAATGAAAACGACGTCAAGATGCGCATATTTCGTATACATAAAAACAATATTAACACTAGAAAGGCTTAAATTCAAGCAAACACAAGACTTTTTTTTAAGTAAGTTTTACAAATTTCTTCCCCAGAAAGTTTACGCACCTGACATATCAAAGGACAAAATAAAAATTGAGTGGCGGCAACTGAAATTTAAACTAGCAGTATAAAAAGGGAAATCAATATCAAACTAGGGTAAATGACACTTTTCAGGTTAAAACGATTAGAGGAAACGAAGAATTCCTTTAGTTGTATTGGGAAATGCTTTTCGCGCCACTCAGACCGCCCCACTTTCTAAATATATACTATAAGGTTCAATACCTATGTTCATATCAAACCAATTCATAAGTAGTTTTTTTAAAAAAATTAAATTTGGGTCACATTATCTATTGCTAGACATTTGTATTACATAACGTTCATTAATATTCAAGTATTTGAGAAAATGGCTCCACCTTTGCCTTTCGAGTGTTCAAGGTCAAGTGATGTACTGTTAGATGCCCATCTGTAATATCTTTAGGAATGAGTGCTAAATGATAAGAGAGAGTGTATCGAAAAAATAGCTATAGCCTGACGTTAAACCCAACAAATTCCCTAAAGTAAATTTAGTACTAATTTTGCTATACCGAAAATTGAACTGTATGGCTCGAGCAGTTAGTACTTGGAATCAAACCCGATTCTTGTCAGTCATGAAGACTTTTATTGTTTTAATAACGCGTTAATCGAACATAATACTACATTACAAGAAAATAACAAATTTTTTAATATTGAATAATTTTAGTTTGCGATGTTTTTATTAAATGACACTTACTCGTATTTTAGTGTTTAATAGTTTATAATTTTAACATTAACCTTGATGATCGTGAGTTAATAATTAATCTATTACTTGAATTTCGTCACTAAAATTATCGAATCATTACAAAAAATACAAGTGCAGACATTTTAATGTCTGGTTACGGCAATGCATTTTAAGATTTGAAGAAGAGAACACTGACACAAGATAGTGAAAAAAAGGTGTGGATAAATATTTAAAATATAACTGAAATATCGCTTTACCATACTTGATCTTTCATGAGTCTAAAGAATTGAAGTTTGTGTTAAGATTCAATATCGAGAAATATTTTTTTTAAATAATTAATAACCAGATATCTTAATAGAGAGAAAAATTAGAAACAATTTTTCAAAACCTTTTAAATTTTAAGGTTACAATGATTTTTAAGAGAATAAATTATTTTCTATGAAATACTCAGGGAAGCACTTTGCTAGTTTTATTACACAACGTACTCCATCTTAATCTTTTCCCTCCTCTTAAGGAATCTTTTTAAAAATTCCCCGCTGTTCTTTTTACTCTAAACAATTCAATAAATATCAAAAAATTTCAAACCTTTAGTAATAATCTCAGAAAACGATAGAAAAGCACGATCATAGAAGATGTTAATTTAGAATTTAATGCAGTACACCCTATTATGTGCGGACTAAATCCCCGCTACTAAATTATCTTAGTAGCAATATTGCAAAAGGGCATAGTGCCGAACGGATTGTATTTATCTTTTGGAATTTCGCCAAGGCTCATTGACAAATCCAAGAGAGACTATGTTACGGTTGTTTCCCGTTTCTGCTTCCGAACATAAATTTATTTGCAGTGCTAGTTAAACTTTAGCTTAAAAAGAAATTTTGGAAGATAAAATTGTTTGAAATTACCATAGTGCATCAATACATTTCGGTTTTTCGTATTAAAGACAAAAAAGTAGCCGAAAAAAACATCTGGAGCAAGCTCAGCACTCTTTTTTTTTTTAGTCAAAGTAGGTTCAAAAATTGCTTGTTTTTTACTGCATATTTCAAACCTACGTATATTTTAGAGTTAAATGTACATTTTTTTTTTTTTTTGCAAAGGAGCTTTTTTTTTTAATCAAGAAATGGTTCGTAGAAAAAGGTTGTCTGAACAGTGAAATTCTTGTACATTTCTCAGAAATGTGGACAACTAGCGAAATCATCATCTAAATAAACAATTAAACATCACAGAAAAGTTAAATTGATACCATAAAGGGAAAAGAGAGGGGTGCAGTTAAATATAAGGCGAAAATGCACCCTGCGGAAATCGCGGATTGCGTAAATTTTGCAACTTTTATTACCTTTCCCGTGGAAATCGCGGGATGCGCAGCGAGTGGGTTAAACAAAAATTCGTTTTTCAGGAGCCCGTCTCAATCACGGAAATTCAACTCGCACGAAATACATTTTTTCTTTAACTTTCGGTTCTATTCATATTAAATTTGGAAAATTACCGATATTTTCATTTTCGAGAAAATTACGGCAAGCGAAAACAGGTGCTTTTACAGTAGAGACGAAGTATTTTAGATCGATGAAAAGTAAAAACTTTAAAATGACTTTCCAAAGGCACGCAATGTAGTGAAAACTACGAAAAGTATAGAAAACCAACAAAGGCACTCAAAGAATTTAGCAGAAGCTTCCCAAATAAAGTTTAGATGCCTTCGTGATTGCAGGTGACTTAGAAAGGAACGTCGTTGGGGGAAGGGGGGGTTAAATCTCAGGTGCGCAAATTTCAGCTTCAAATGCTTCGGACTCAGAAATTGAAACACGTGAAAAATTCATACTTTCATCCTTTAAATTAAATTTCAGTTTAGGCATATTGTGTATTCACAAAACTAATAATTGAAGGTGGATTCGGGTTTAAATAAACTGCAAAGTATCGAAGATTCACGCCATAACGTGAAAATTAATTAATGGTTTTCAGCAGAGAACGCGTTGTTTTCAGTAATGAAACACTCTAAATTGATTTTAATTTCGAAAGAAATAAATGTGCAATAGTATATTAGTATATAAAAGAGTATCCAAAACTCACCTTTCCAAAACTTCCTTTGCCAATTGCTCTTAGTATTTGAAAGTCATCAAGAGTCACTAAAACAAGGGAAAAAATCTGTGTTAGAAAAAAAAAGGTTTATGTATAGGTTTTACTCTAAATATAAAGCATAAGAGTATAAGTATTGAGTGATATATTTTTTTTTCTTTTTAGACATCACTTGAAGATAAGGTTTTATACTTCATGCAAAGAGTAAAAGAATAGAATAAAGGGTAAATTCGTTTTTACGTCTAAAACAAACCCGATTAAGAATGAATAATAATGGGGAGCGCTAAAGGAAATTCAGGATTCCGGATTTAAGATCTTGAGATTAAAAGCTTAAACCAAACAGGTTTAGTTGAAGTTAAACACCAATGTAAATGAAACAAATTAGGTAGAATGTACAGAAAATAGCTATTTCAAGGCTACAATCAGGCCCGTCATTTAGGGGGGTCAGGGGAGGGGGTCAATTGAACCCCCCCCCCCCCCTGGGTTTGAGAAATCAATGCATTTACATGAAAGTGGACGTGTTTTTTGTTGTTTTCCGATGAAATTGAATTGTGTTTGCACCCTTTGACCCCCTCTGGAAAAACTTGAAATGACGGGCCTGGCTACAATAGAATCTCTTCTTCAGTGCAAAGAACTCAGTACATAACGTGAAAGCTGAGAGAGCAGTTCTCTCACAGCTTACACCCCTACTTGAGATGCTTTTGTATTTACACCGCCTTGGTATGTTTTTCTTTCTCACAAGGTATTTGTACAGATAAAATCTTTAAAGTTACCATTCTTCACTACTCCATAGGATTTGTAGCTGGCGGTATTTTTCGGAATAGCCTTGTCATTCAGCTGTCGGTAGTAAGGTTACACTATGCTGATGCCTCGATAGTCTAAGATCCCACCGCAGTTACAGATTGATTATCGAAAGTCTACACTTTTTAATTTTTTAGGCGATATATGATACAATTTTGTTAATCTCATACTTGGGGCGGTTCATTATATTTTCGGCCAGGGGGGGGGGGGATGGGAGGTGATTGCTCTGTAAAATTGGTAGGGAGAGGGGGGCACAACCCCTGAGTAGACTCTGAATACTAAAACATGTAATAGAGATCCGCTATCAAATATTTCGATAATCATTCTAGCGATAGTCTACACTCATAGCGTACACTCATGACGTATATTTCAAACTAAAGCTGATTTTTTTCTGAACGTGATACACTATGTCCGCCTACGTAAAAGTGCCCGAAACCCATAGGCAGCCTGGCCTAAACAGGTCACATGAATGTAGTATTTCTACACTCATACCGTACACTCATGACTCATGTATCAAATTGAAGTTAATTTTTTTCTGAACGTGGTACACTAAAGCTGCCTATGTAAAAGTGTCCGCAACCTCTAGGCAGTCTGGCCTGAAGTTTAGGGTCCAAAATTTCAAATGGTTATAAAAGACGGAAAAATCGGTCGATTCTTTTGCTTTTTTTACTAAAATTATTCTTAATGTGAGTACTTTTTCGAAAAAAATTTGATGAACTTAAATTTCAAAAATTGCCGATAGAGGGTGCTTTAGACTTTGGAGCTAAAAACAACTACTTTTTACCGTTTGTTTTCATATTTTCATAACTGATTCAAAGAGTTAAAATTCTAACTTAAATTTTGAGCCCAAAATATCAACTAATTTCCGGTTTTTAGCAATACTCGGACCAAACGTCAAAAATTGTGTTTTCTGCTTTTCAACTAGTCTTTTCATGTAAAAAAATTATTAAAATCACCTGATAATGTTAAAATAGAATCAGATAAACCCTTTCGTAACTAAAAAAAAGAAAAAAGAAATTTTTTTCCAACATTTTTTTTACCCAGAACGTTTGTATTTTACATCTCAGAAAGTGTGCATTTAATTTATTTTCACATTATTAGTATCGCCAGATGATTTTAATAATCCTTTTTACATGAAAGGACAAGTTAAAAAGCAGAAAAACACATTTTTTGACGTTTGGTCCGAATATTGCGAAAAACAGGAAATTAGTTGATATTTTGGGCTCAAAATTTAAGTTAGAGTTTGAACTTTTTGAATCAATTACGAAAATATGAAAAAAAAAACAACGGTAAAAAGTAGTTGTTTTTAGCTACAAAGTCTAAAGTGCCCCTATCGGCAATTTTTGAAATTTAAGTTCATCAATTTTTTTCCGAAAAAGTACTCACATTAAGAATAATTTTAGTAAAAAAAGCAAAAGAATCGACCAATTTTTCCGTCTTTTATGACCATTTGAAATTTTGGACCCTAAACTTCAGGCCAGACTGCCTAGAGGTTGCGGCCATTTTTACATAGGCAGCCTTAGTGCACCACGTTCAGAAAAAAATTAGCTTCAATTTGATATATGAGTCATGAGTGTACGCTATGAGTGTAGAAATACTACATTCATGTGACCTGTTTAGGCCAGGCTGCCTATAGGTTTCGGACACTTTTACATAGGCGGACATAGTGCATCACGTTCAGAAAAAAATCAGCTTTAATTTGACATGTACGTGATGAGTGTACGCTATGAGTGTAGATAAACTGCGGTGGGATCTTAGACTACGACTTTATCAACGGCAATGCTCGTTCCTGAGTTTGAGTATTGATTATGAATGAAGGAATATAATCTCGAGGTCATTTTTTCCAAAAAGTATATTGTAAGAAAAATTAACGTATCGATATAACTCATTATGAATAATTTTACTATGTAAATGAAATATTTATGGGCAAGAGGTACCCAAGCAACTAAAGTACTTTATGTTTATACATCTTTTTTGTATATATGTAGGTTCTCATGCGGTCATGGTCGATTAACAGGAAATTATGTGCAAACACAGAGCACGAAAACGTGTAGATAGAATCGGTATTTCTATAAAATTAAATTTTTGTCTAATTTAACCTTAATTTTTTTTTTTCGTATATTCTTCAATGCAGGATTAAAAATAACTTGATCCCTTTCCACTTTACACTTTATGCATCTTTAAACCCAGTAAAAACTTCAAAAAATAAACTTCACTCGAAGCGCTTTCAATTTTTTACCAATTGCTCAAGAATTCACTTTTAACTTCAAATGCTTTAATATCTTGATCTTTGCATCTTGTTTTAGCCATTTTCGCAATTGGAAGCATATATTTCAGGTAATGGTTGCGAAAATAGAAATCTTGCAGGTTAAACGGAATAAATCTATTAGTATATGCATTAGAAAGCGGCATCACAAAGGATCAAAGATTTTTTTCGTATTTTCTACTTGTTCAGACAAATAAAAATGAAGAATAATCCCTGATTTAGTCGATCGAAAAATCGAAAACTAGCGTAGGCAACTGCGTTGCTTGATTTGTGCTTTTATACACAGCCAATTGAAATGTTTTACTTTATTATGGTCATGTTTAACTTTGACATTATATATCTTTTTAAGTTACAGTTTTAAAAACTAGAACCAATTCAATACTCAAACTCTGAACTCAAACCTTATAGGTACACGTTTAGAAAGTAATTCGAATTATTAGGCAGACAATGGTAAACACGAAAGATAAAAACCTATCTGTATTTTCTTATTCCTGGGAGTGAGAATAAATAATGTTTTGCTTCTCACTTAATGGCTTTTCGCAGTTCTTTGTTATTATTTATCATTAAATTATATTTCCTTTCGTAATGCAGTAAAGGAAGAGCGATTAGTAAACAGCATACTCTGAATTCCCGATTATTAATGTTGTTCGAGTTCTCTCGGAATACCGAAAAACATTGATAATCGAATATTGGCCCAGTGCCGAATTCCGTGGATGTAAAAGTTGACTTTGATACCTTCAACTGCCTAGAAAGAGAAAATGGTCATTCTCCTTCCCCTAACCCCCGAAACACCAAAAAGATCACTAATTTGAAAAATGGATGCGTAACAAACTCCGTTACTTAATGCGCTTAAGACATTTAGTTAGTTGTCTACATTTGAAACAGTGAGAGATAAAAGGGATATGAGTAGTCTTTTTCTTTTTTTTTTTTTTTTTTATAAGTTTTGCGTAAAACCCGTTCAAAGTTCAAACCATGAGTAGGGTAGACCAGGGCACGTTTACGCAGAGCGATTTTTTCGAAATGTGTGTTGGTGTGTCACCAGTCGTGATAAATTGATGCTGGTCCCTAGAAAGTACTCTCACAATCTTTTTAGCTTCCGTCGAGCTTTGGTATGGCATCTAGGGTGGATAACCTATTTTCTGCCAACTTTAGTAAATTTTGTGTTGAACTTATTGAACGTTTACGCATTACGAAAGTTTACGCATTAACTACGGGGCACGTTAGTTCTTTTAGCGTAAACATGCCGTTGAAGTTTTTTGCTCCGCACTGTGTCAAACCTTTTTGGCATTTTCAGGCTACTTAGTTTTGAAAATCATTATTTAAGGCTTAATTGAGTAAGAGATTCGTTTCTAGTAGCTTATAATCATAGTTACGTCTTCATGTCTATTCGGTTTTGATTTTATAGACTATTCTGACCATTATGAATGTTTTTATTTTATAGAGGGGTTGAAAGAACTAACATAACTAAGTTAGATGTCAAAATAAAGAAAAATGCCGTTCTGTAAGTGAGACTGGGTCAATAAGTGAGACTGCGTAAACGTGCCCAGTACCCGGGCACGTTTATGAAAAAGACATTGACCTAAAAAAATTTTTTTTTTAACGCTTTAACACTCAAACAAGGCAAAAACTGAATCCACAAACTTTAACTTTATTAACTGCTTTATGAAACCACAACGTTTAAAATTTCCTCAATTGAAACATACAAACTAGAAAATCCATTGAAAAAATCCGCGCAAGCGTGCCCCGGTCAGCACCTAGGTGTTACTCCAGAATCAGTCTAATCCCTTTTATTCAGCTCGGGCAGAGCTGAGGAGGGTAGAAAAAGGTTTTTTTTTCAGATAAATTTTCTTTTATCAGCGTAAGACTTAATAATAACCCTATATTTTAAAGTTTTGGAATTTTATTCATATTCAACTGTCTCTCATGAATATGCTAAATCAATTGCTATTATAGACACGTATTACGTGTTAGTCTTTGATTTTAAATGAACGACAAGAAATGTTCAGGATTTTTTTCATTTACATATTTTTCCAACATTTCTCACGCATACGCTAAATTAATTGCTATTATAGACACGTATTTCGTATTAATATTCTCTATTATTGAAATGAACGACAAAGAATGTGCAGGGATTTTCATTTAAATTTCTGTAATATTTCACAACTGTATATTTATATCTAAACGTATTAACCCACACTCTATGGTATTACTATATTTTTAAGCATTATGTAGGTTTGAACATTTTTATTCTGCACTCCAAATTATCTTCGTCGTTTGGAAATGTTGACGTTTATTTGTCATTTACGAACATTTATTGAGAGATATTTTGAAACTAGTAAAAGCTCTGTATTCATGCTAGCTGAAATAAAAATTAAAATAATTTCCTTTCTTAAATAAAGCTTATCTTGAAGGTTTGCACTTTCTAATGAACAAAAAATGAGAACTTCGTATAGTTATCTGTAAATAATAAACTAATATTTTTCTTTGACACAGTGACGAGGCCTGATATTTTTTCCGCGTGGTATCTTATTAAATGTCAGATTGGGGGTATGGTTAATTTTAGTCCGTCACACTGCCGTGTTAAGCGCAAAAGTGATATCCGCAGTCGAGCTTAAATTGAGATAAAACCCTTTAAAGTTTTGCTCCACCATGCATTTGATTCAGATGAAACTTTTTCAGAATTTTTTTAAAAATATTTCCCGTTCTCAAATGACCATATAATTTTATATTTAGGTAAAATACGTCCCAAAGAGCCACCTGGTTGCGATAACTCAATGTTGTTAAAAAAATGCAGATACGACTTTCGGGCTTAGCAGGGCAGCACAGCTCCCCCTCGTTCAGCGTATACATATGTCATTGGTTAATCTACTTTTTCACTCCAGACTCAGGGTCATGAAAACTGAGATGGGCATTATAGATCTTGGTACATACGGGCTGTTGTGTCAATAAGTTTTACATTTGTAGAAAAATAATTTTTGTTGCTAAAATGCCTCATGAACTTTCCAATCAAGTCAAAAAAGTTTGTCTAGAAGATTTCTAATGTTCAGGTTGGGTGGTCAACCGCGCGTGGAACCCCCCAGTGTTTGGTTTTCAAGCACGTTTGGCACTCATTTTAATAACCCACTGAAGGGATGAACTGCTAAGTCGACCAGACCCAACTCAGGAACTGGGCATAGTTTTGCGGAGCAAAACTCGAAGACCTATCAGTAAGCCACTGGGATTCATTCTACAAACATTATTTACTACGAATTGAAGGGGCAAGTGGATAAAGGTGAAATGTGACAAGTTGAGAAAAACATACCATGGATGAAGGTGGTAAGGTAATATTTTTTTTAAAAGCTTTTTCTAGAAATTTAAAAAATTGTCACATATCAACTTTATTCACTTGTCCCTTCAATTGTGTTTGTGAGTTAACACAATTGAACACACACTAATTTGAATTTGTGTAAATCGGCAAAATTCAAAAGTCACATATCACCTTTATCCACTTGCCCCTTCAATTATGAAAAGCACATTTTCTTTTCATGATTCAATTTAATTCGATAGCACCGGCATTTTTTTCTGCTGAAAACTAACACGATACTATATAATTACATGTAGAATCCATAATAATACAAATTTAGATTTTATAATTGTAAAGAAGACTTTATTTCAGTTTTCAAGTTTTAAAATATTTTTAGTCACTTTCACATTAAATATTTTCTACGTTACATATTTTAAGTCTTAATATTTTATTATTTAGTTACTCTGCTATGAAAATTTAAAGGACATTATCTGCAGAAACAAAATTTTAAGATATTTTCAAAACCGTGTTTTGGGCTCCATACTAACAATTAGGAAACTCTAGACTTTGAAGTTTTGTCGTGCTTCATTTTCAGTGGAAACCAAATAAGCAAGCTTGTGAAATAAAGCTAAAAAAAATGTATAATAATTGCGTTATTGTAGTACATTTGTTTTGCGAAGAAACTGTTTACATATATCAATGAGGTGGTTTTAATAAATCATAACAATAAGTGTTCCGCTGTAGAATATTCCAGTGAAATACCATTCTTAATATTCTTAATAGCTCCTTGCAGAATACTATGAGGGACATACTTGAGTTAATACTAAGCGCAGAGACGAAAGTTATGCTGTGTGCGTGAGTGCGTGCGAGTGTGCGTGTCTGTGGGCAACATTTTCCTGAAGAATTATTGATAAATGAAAGTTGATTGTAAATATTATACAAAGTTAAGATGTAATCCATAATTCAGTATGTTGGTTTCTTCCTTTATAATGGCTTCTGAAGTTTGTTATTTTGCATTAGTTTCTAGTATTTTTTAAAATACTGTAATACTTTTTGTGAAGTACAAGATTAGGACATTTTATTTTTAAATCACTGCGATCTACAGTTTAATTTTGCATTTTGCCTTCATATAATTTCTTTTGTTTTTTTTAATTCCTTGTGTATCCATTTTTTAATCTGAAAAACAGTGGAAAAAAAAACTATAACTCAATCAGGATTTTATATCCAAAATTCGTTTGAAAAATGGAAAATCGTTACCTCATTAAACCTTTTTCTTTTTTACTGACGTTTGGAATTTCATTTTTTCATCCCGTTTTCTTAAACTTTTTTCTTAGTTAAAAAGTACCTTTCTCTAATTTAGAGACATATTCGAGGAATTTCTCAGTTAAGAGAGAAGTTTTTCCTTATGTTTCTTCATTAATATATTCCGGTGAATTAAACTTTTCTGAAAATGAGCATTTGCTTCCTTTCAGTTTCGTTCAGAAATGTTAACCCATAACTTTATAAACATTGAATGATGGGACTAAAATATTCACTTAATTATTCAACTTTTCGCCGTTTTTGTATTTTACAAAGAACTATTTTTTTTTAATGTTTTTTTTTAATGCTCACTGTAAGTGTCTACGTTATCAAAAATCAATGTAACTTTCTCTAAACAAAACAACGCCATATTTTTTTTCCTTCATTAACGTATTCCGGGAAATTAAACTTCTGTAAAAATTATAGTTTGCTTCTTTTCAGTTTCGTTCAGAAATGTTAGCTCATAACTTTTATAAACATTGAATGTATGGGACCAAAATATTCACTTAATCAACGTTGAAATAAAGACCTTGGTGCAAGATGGTGAGAGTTCAACTTTTCGCCGATTCTGTATTTTACACTGAAACATATGGGGAAAAGATTGTTTTTCTAATAATTACTCTCTACGTTATTAGAAATCGCTATAACTTTCTCTAAATAAAATTAATCCATCGAGTTGGTCGGTAAAATATAAGTGTTTTTAGAAGAAAACAGCAGTTAAAGTTTTACGGTCTCTTTTTGTCAGGTTCCACGCTTCAAACATTAAAAGACGCTAACTCCTTTATAAAAAGATTTTATAATCCACATTAGAACAGACAAATATGTAAAATTAATGGAATAACCAAATAGTTTCATTAAATAAAATAGATTAATTACTTTATAATACAATGACATGATAATGAGATGTTGTAAACTAATTATAAAGCATTTGAAAGTGGTAAAAGGGATAACACGAAAACTATTTTTCCCTTATTTCGTTTCGTTTCGTTTCGTTTGGGGCTATATGCCCAGGTTTTTTTGATGAGGACTACAATCTAGTGTCTTGCCTCCATTACACATGATTTTTTATTACATATATCTTGTACAGACAATGTATGGAAGAGTTACATCACAAAGGAAGGAAAGTACATCCGGAGCAAGGGTGGGAGTCGAACCTACCGTCTCAGAGTTATCGGCTACACGCCTTAGACCGCTCGGCCACTGAGACCCCTTTCCCTTATTTCCACTGCATATAAGTTTATAAATAAAAACTCAATCATACCTTCGTTTGGAAACATTTTAACTGTGATAAATAAACAGTTCAACTCCCTCTTGGGGTTATTTTCGTTTGGAAAAAACGATCGCTATGTTTTAGAAATAAATATTATTATTTTTATCTTTAACAATATTTGTACTTAAATGCTTGATTATGAAAAAAAAATCAAAGAATTTTTATTTACCTATTTATCCCTACATGAGTATTTTTTACTTTTTTTATTGATTTAAATGTATCAATTAATAGGGTTTATTTTTGACACGTATTTTCAGTCTTTTATTCCTTAAATTTAAAACTTAAAAATTACATTTGATTTTTAATTCTCCTCGGCAATTTCTAGTATTTTGAACAAGATTTAGTTGCAAATCTCAGGAGCTATCGTCATAAAGTGCGATATTCAATGAAGCAATGGAAAGATAATTTTTGCATGGCGGAAAACGCCACTTTTTAAGTTAATAGTTTATAATTAAAAATCCGTTAACTGTTCATTTTTTATGCAGTGTCATTTACGGATATGGCGAACAGTATCAACATGTTTAAGAAAATTTCTCAAATCGAACGACTCAAAATGACTGCTGTTATGCAGTGGCTAATATTACGGTGATACTATTGAGCAGAGGTAGCTGAAATGGTGAAATCTGCTGGAAACTATAATAGGTTGTTCCACGAGGTGTGTGTGGAAAATAGCACTCAAGCCCAGTTTACTTGCTACAAATGTTCGTAGTAAAAAGAGGGGAAGTGTAGTAGGGTAAAGGTACCGAATTTGGGGTACTTTTTGTTTTTGTCACTTTCAACTAACATGCGTACGCAAAACATAATGAATAATATTGATAGTAAAATGAAGTTTAGGATTCTAGGACTAGGATCGTTTTAATTTCAAAGCTTAAACCAAATATTTTAGACAAAAACTTTAATTTTTCAAAAATCGGGAAGAAATTTATTTGCATGGGATGTCTCTCATTTTGGATTCGCATGAAAGTAAAGCTAGAAAACTACTGTTCGCAGTCGTACTCAATTAGCATAATAGAAAATTGTTCATGAAAAATTATTCCAATAAATGGGATATTCCATTATCCGAGATCAAAATAAACGTTATAACGGTTTGTGTGAGTACATTAAAAATTTATTATATTAAGCAGGATATTCATTTAACCGATATTTCAAAAAGCGGGCAATATTTACTCTTTAAATAAATGTTGTTCTTTTCTATATTACCCCAGTGGTCTTGATGATCCGATTTGAAGCGTTTCTGATACTGAAACCATTTTTCACTCCAATGACTATTTGCAATCTATATCTACCCAGCGCAATCACAATACAGCATCCTTTTCATCTTTACTCTCAGTTCTTTATTCCGCCTTTTCTAAAGAAAAAGAGACCTACTTTTGGCATATTACGTATTTTACTCAATATTGCGACTCACCCCACACTCTGCCTTTCTCTAATTTTCACTTTTTAACACATGCTTTAATTATGCTTGAAACCCAATAAGTACTGGGAAAACACTCTTAATATTAGTACAGAAAAAAGTTATACCGTTATAACTTTGTACATGTAAGAACTGTGTAAAATGTTTAGTGTAGCACTGTAAAAAAAAAAAAAAAAAAAAGATATGAACTGTGAAACAATCAAGCACCTATAACCTCCACAACTGCAGCTCAGACCAATATTTCTGGTCACAACCACAAAACATCAATACCCAGACAAATAGCTCCGACATTATTCATAAATGTCGGATGTATGTATATGAAAAAAGCATAGGTACCCCAATTCCGTATTAGGAAGTACCGTCATATTGGGTGACTTCACTCTTGGGTAGGGATGCACCGATAAGCAAATTGGCCGATTACCGATTACCGATTAATCGGCGAATGAGAATCAGCCGATTAATCGGCAGAGCCGATTAATGTTCGGGTTTATTATTTTTAATATTACCAATTTCACCCTCACTGTTTTTATCCTTTCTAATACAATTCCGATTTTTAAAAATGGTTACTTATTTGTTTTGACAAAAGATTTGTTTTTCTCCATTTTTCCATGTTAAATAATTTTAAAATTTTATCAACTTCCTTTGAAGTTATTTAAATGTTTTTGTAAATAAAATTACATCAACACAGTAGACATAATAGTTATTAAAACAAATGAGGGGGGAACTGTGATGAGCACTTTAATTTAGGGGTGTTCTTAATTTAAATTTAATTTTCAACTATAAGTAGCCATTTAATTCAGGACTTGTTCTTTGAAAATTAGAGGTTATTTAAAAGCAATAAGCTAAAGAGAAAAATATCGAGACATGAAAAATGTTGCAACATTGTCTATAAGTATAGATTTATTCAGAATAGGAATATTAAATTATTAAATCATTTATATCAACTGAGAGGCAATTTATTATTATTATTTTTATTTCGTATTTCATTCTTTGAATTATTTGTTCTATTTTTACTCATTACACTTTCGTAAAACGTGTAATTCTTGTTTGCAGAAAACTATTCATTTCTTGTTTATAAATTTATCCATCGTAATATTGTGTTCAAAACTCGCTGAATTAATTTTATTTAAAACATCTTTTCCGCCGGTTGATCAGCAAAATTTGACTGATTATAAATGAAATGAAATATTCAGGTATTTGAATTCCAACTTAAAATTTCAGGAATTTGCAGAGGGTTATCGTTTGATATTCCAATCAGTTTTACGTTTTCTATGAACTATTTGTTTTGTTTTTACTCTGTACACACTTTCATACTGTATGTTATAGTGAGGATTTCAGAAAATTACATTTATTTACTGTTAATAAAACAATTTATCATAGTTTCTTAGTGAAGGTATACTTTAAAAGATAATTTAAAAAATTTAAAAAAGTTGCCGATTAATCGGCAAGATTTTGCCGATTATTGATAATCGGCTAAGTGGCCGATTATGGCAGATTAATCGGTGCATCCCTACTCTTGGGTATTGTTAGTGTTTGTTTAGTCCGTTAAACTTTCATTTCTTCTAATTCATTGTTTATATTTCGACGGAATCTATTGAATTGAATTTCGCATACCACTCCGTATGTGCCTGTTGAGGTATCCCGCAGTAAAATATAAGGAGATGGGGGTATGCTTGAATTTTATGTTTTTATTGTGTCCGTATAATATTCATACAATTTATGATAAACAGTAATTTACCGTCTTTAAGAGTGAAATGTACCATCAGCTCGGTTATGACATCTAGAGACTCCAGAAACTGCAGTCTCTGCATGTCTGGTTGAATATTGCACCATTTTTGAAGTTTTAAAGTCGGACCTGATTTTTACAATGTGATATTTATACAAGATTAAGTATTTTCCGGAAAACACAGGATTTAATCTACAAATACTAATTATAAATATTCATCGTTTTCCTTCAATGTGTAGACATGTATCAAAAAGAACAATTCTTATTTTTATATTTCCTTATCTTATAACTTATTTAAAGTTATGGCAAAGAAATTGGAGTCGATGTTTGGTGCTAATCCTCAACGTTTGAGCTTAAATTAACATTTATTACAAGTTTAACTCCCGACAGGCGTATCTCAATATTACTCTAATGTTCTGATTGTCCATCGCATGTGATTCTCCGTTGTTACAAAAGGTTCAAAACATTTTTTAAATATATATATTTTTTTTTGTTGTTTTGTTTTTCTATTTTTTGTCAGAAAAACAGCGACAATGACATTCTCACACACTCTGAAAATAGCTATTTCAAGAAAATATTTATTTGAAAAATATATATAATGGAAAGTCTTTTTTTTTTTCCAAAAATAAAAATGTTCGATCAAATTTCTGAAATAAAAACTTTTATAACTCACAGCATAGTTGACCGATAGAACCAAAAATCATCACTAGCAAACATATTTTAAGCATCCATAAATCATATAATTGTAAGATTGTACGAATAATTTAGAAAAAATATCGATATTTTTCAATTTGGTGCAATTTTTTGACATACTGTTAAAAACACACAAAAAAAAATCCATTTGCATACACAAAAAAAAACATTTGCAAGCACAAAAAAAAAAAACATACAAAAAATTCATAAAAACCCAAGTTCAACTATTTATGAACAATTTATATAAATTCTAACTATCAATCAAAATTCATAGAACAATGATAAACATAGATTTACCTTGTTTGTTTTCTTTGTCACTTATCTGAGAAATTGTAAATTTCTTTTTCTTCTTCTTTTTACATGACTGATTGTTTCCCATTTTCAATATTTAGTAGTTTCCAGCATCTCTTTCACGAATTGACATAGCTTCTAATCCCTATGATTTAATTGCTCTTGAAGTGCCTTTATCTACGTATACGTTTTCATCTGAAATTGCGTCTTTCTAACTTTTAAAGAAAACCTGTGATTATTTTGCTTCTTCATGATATTCTTCATGTAGTCTAATTCAGAAAATAATGTTTCGTCTTTCGTTTCGGGGAAACAATTACTTACTAAATTTCATTCATCACAAAATTAAAAAAAAAAAAACTTGTAAACTGAAAAATATTTACATAATAGCATTTTCTTTCCACTTTTTTAATCCATAATTTGATAGAAAAAAATAGTTGCAGTATCCATATATATTTTCTTCGTTATCACTCAATTTCTATTAATTTTAATTATACTGGTTACATCTTATGATTTTTAATATAATAGAAGAGTACTTTAAAAATAAGCTTTTCAACGTTATTTCAGATTTATCTTGCAACAACGAAATCCAAAGTTTTGATGAAGTAATTTTAACCCAGCGGAAATCAACAAGTGTCAATCAAAATTAGCACGTGCTGTGGCATTTTCTTATAACATGCTACTTATTGCACTCTACTCAAAGTGAACTTTCAAAAGTAAATGAACTCTCATCACATAAAAGTATAAGTGTCGGAATTACAACACAAATTACCCGTCACACGTGGAAGGAAACCTAACGTTGGAAATTCTATTGAAACGGATATCCGCAACTCAGATATCAACAATCAATATCCTTTTACTATATTCAATCACTCCGCTTAGTTCTGTCGCCAAGTTTGAAATACCAAACTAGGTAAACATCTCCATATTATGCATGTTATTATACATGTCGAACGGAAAGCGCTGACTATCTACTAGTTAATCCTACATCGGAATGAACTAGGAAATAGATGGGAGAGTGCGAGATCCCGAATCGACGTCATCCGAAGCGAGCAATATTATTCGCTATGACGGAAGACGTGTTTGAGCATGCGTTGCAGGTCCCTTCGATTTTTAAGAGTTCGAGCATCCTATGCCGTGCGAAGAACTTTCGAATGCGATTATCAGTGTCTCTTTTTCGGTGATCATTAATGAACTATGCATTCACGCTATTGAGATTTCTAATAGTGAGAAAAAATTCAACAAGTGGAAGAGTTGAGCAAGGAAATATTTTGCTTTGTAAAACTTTCGCTCTGTGCTATTTATTTTTTGGAATTTAATTGTTGATTTTTAATCTATTTAGGTATCTTTAAACAAAATCTAGTTACGGAACGAACAGGTGTTTTTTTTTTTCTTCTTTTTACATCTTACGTTACTTACAAGTAAATATGAAAAAAGAGCATGAAGAAAGTTTTATTGTATTGTAAAAGTGTCGCAAAAAATTGAAAAAGTAACAAAAATGTCAAAAACCAATGAAATAAATATATATAAACAAAAATTTTAAATAATGTTTAAAGATTGAGAAATGAGTGTCTGTCAGTCTGCCTTTCGGTCTGTCTCATGTAAAAAAATGACTCATCTTTTCAATGGAAAAAAAAATCTGGATGGGTGAGTTTACTCATATACGCGTATTCGAAGGAGTACTTTTAAAATGTCTATCTTAGGAGCTTATATGTTAAATATATAGTTTGGTACTTACAAATTTGAAGAATTTTGTTTTTTTTAGTAGTATTAAAAATTCGAAAGGAAAGGTGTATTGTTAAGAAATCATGTTTGCAACAACTGCAATAAACACATAAATACTGCAGAGAAAAACACGTAATGTGTACATTTATTCAAAAATGATAGTTTCATTTTTCAAATGCAATCACAATATAAACAGCAGTTTGTAATAGTCTTGAAAAAAATCGGAGGTGGTTTGAATCCTAAAAACTCATCCCTTAAATACGCCCCTGATATGTGCATATTTATTCAAATTGGTCAAATAAATGTATTAAAAATTTTAGGCAACTATGGGAAATATTTTTCCTATTGTTACTAGGGGGCTCCGCCCCCTGATCACTTCGCTCGCCAACCCCCCGTTCGTCGCCTGCGGCGCGGCTACCTGACCGTCTTCGGCGGTTTGATCACCAACCCGCTTCTGGTGGTTTGGAGCATAAATTGACAATATGCTACCGAATAGGGCGCAAACCCCCAGGTGACAGTTGACGATTTTAATGGTATTTTTATCAATTTTTATTTCCGTCTGGTTAAATCTTAAAAACACAGTAACAGTTACTTTACAATTTTTAATAATTCGCCAAATAAAGAAAAGAGCCGGTTAATCTTCAAAATTCAGCGGGTTATAAATAATCGGCAAAGAGACCGATTAATCGGTGAATCCCTCGTTTGTACCATTGCTTCCCCCCCCCCCCCCCGCTCCCCAGAAAACTTGAAATGACGGGCCTGCATGTACATTTTTAGTTTTTAAGATGTAAAAACTTTTTAAAAAATCCGTTGGCTTAACATCAACAGAAATAAGCAATTGATTAATATAGAGCAATAATACTTTTATTTTTCATGCAGAAGAAAGAGCTGCAAGTGGTTTTATTCTTGGTGCAAATATTATTAGATATACTTTTTAAAGGAATTACATAAATATTATTATGCTTGAAAAATAAAAGAATAAAACAACGTATTAATACACAAATGAGCGGGTATATGCACTTGCTTCGGAGTAACGAGAAACCGTTTTTTCAATGCAAAAGAAGTCAGTTGATAGATGAATATGCCTTACTCGGATGTCTTTTCATTCGTAAGCTCACTTCTTGGGCATTGAAAAAGGGGTTCCTCGTAATTCCGAAACAAATGAAAGCAGTTTGCTGCTCATCTGTGCATTCATAATTATGTTCTTTTATTTATATATTTTGCTCTAGTTTTACTTGATTTAGTTTTCATCTTTTTAGTGACGAAGAAAATTTGCATAGAAAAGCTGTTAACTTAGCAGTATCAATAAAAATTGCTCCAACTGTTTTTTTTTTATTCATTAATTCGTTTTTACCTATTCAGATTCATTGGGAGAAATGCTTTTTGTAATTTAGTTCTGCAGTTTGTTTTGACTACAAACGCATGTTTAAGTGCTAGAAAAAAAATTGAGTTTAAAATGTCCCTTATGAAAGATTCATTAATCGTATACATTTATTGAAACATAATACCTTTCAGTTTGAAAGACTGAACTTGATATCACTTTAATGTTAGCATTTAGTTGAATCTTTAGATAAAAGAGGCATACATTGTTTACAGAAATCAGTTTTAAGTGTTAAAACGCTATATTTTAACTAATTTGCAGCTTAATTCAGTTGATAGGTATTTATCTGCTGAAAGAAAATTAATGATGTTTTTAGATGGGAAAGTCATCTCGCTGGAGTAACATCTTACTTAACCTTTAAGATCATAGTTTCAAACACCGCATGTTTTGACACCTAAATGTGCAACCAGAACAGTTTTACTTTTGTTTATTTCGATCTGAATTTTTCAAAAATTTTGGAGCACTCGCATTTTTTAATTCACTTTCTCATGGAAGTTTCTTTTTCACCCCCCCCCCCCAAACCAAAAAAATGATAAACTAACAGCGCGAGAAAGCTTAATATCCTAGGCACTAGAAAAAGTATCTAAACAGTCAGATATTAACTACACGCCTAAACAGATATCAAAAAATAAAATTAATTCAAAATAGGATTCGAGAAGGGGGGAACTATGTGCTTGTATAAATATATATATATATATATGTATGATTCTGTTTGCCTCTCCCGCAGGCCCGTCATTTCGGGGTGTCAGGGGGGTCTATTGCCCCCCCCCTGGCTTTTAGAAATCAATGAATTTACACATAAGTGGGCGTGGTTTTTGTAGTTTTCCGATGAAATTGCATTGTTCTTGCATCCTTTGACCCCTCCCCTGGAAAAACCTAAAATGACGGCCCTGCTCTCCCGCCCACAATGAATTTCAGAGAATAATTTGATTTCAGCGTACTCTTTTCTATTTGAACTTCTTTGTTCCACGACTATCTGATAAGAATTTTTTTCCAAAGTTAACTGAACCTCAAATAATTATCAATGGATTTATTCTGTTGAATTTATTTTGCAATCATTTTGCAGCTATTATATTAGTTTGTAGCAGTGTTTGAATTTTTTGTTTCTTCTTATGAACTATTATTCTCAAACTAAAAAGTCTTCCCAAATTATTGTATGAGTGGAGCGGGGTGGGGGTGTTTGATACGCATTACTTAGTGCAAAAACAAAAAAAAACGATGTTGATTGCCGGATTTCTGACAGTCGACCAGGGGCGGGTCCAGAACAAGTTCTCGGAGGGGGCCATCCTCTGTGTATGCATAAAGGGGGAGGGATTGATTTATAAAAAAAGTGCTTTGGCAAAAACTTCAATAGTTAACTATGAAACTTCATACATTAGTTATAAACAAAAGAATATGGTTAAAATCTAGATTTCCTAACATACAAACACGTAAATTTACTTTCATTTGCAATTTTGAAGCAATGTAGCAGAAATTTTAGCAAAATAAAACAAGACAATCGCAGTAAATATTAGCCAACGTTAATCCATGCCTGAAATTTAGAGAGCATTGCTTAAAAGTATCAGGTGAGTTGCTGACAGTACCTTTGGTCAGGTCAGAGGAATGAATTTACTTTGGAACCCCCTTTCCATCCTCTCCTTGGCTACGTCATTATTCTCTTTTACTTACTTAAAAAAAAAAAAAATATATATATATATATATATATATATATACCTGTATATTATGGGAAACTCTCCCTGAGTATTTTTTTTCCAAAATCATATGGATATTTTAGATAGTGAAATGTTCAATGTCCAATTCATTATTTTCATTTGATTGTTTAAAATACATATGTCTGCGGCTCCACTAAACACAATTTTTCACATTTTGGACTGAATTGCTGCTTTAGAGGGGTGCCTTGGATATATTTTATGTTTTATTTTAAATATCAAGTCGCCTTCACCTCTTTATAATTTTGTTAACAAATGCCGTATGAGCATTGTTTGAAAGTTCTTTTATATTCGTTTCATCTTTCATGAACTCTTAATAAATTTTTAACATTACTCGGAGAATAAAACTAAATCGATTTAATCAATAGCAAATCATCTTTGTCACGAATAAAACAATACCGCAGAGTGTTTGAAAACATATAAAATTAAATGTTGAAATTTTACAGAATTTGCTTATGGATAGAACTGAAAAAAGTAGCTCAGTTAGCACTTTGCGAGCTGCCACACTGTACAGGTCTATTTATATTCTAGTGCTTTTTCTAGCAAAAGTTTAGTTTTCAAAGTAAATTAACTAAAAGGATGTTACTGTCAGAAGAATTGTTTGAAAAGGCTGAATATAAAAAAAATTATATTTGCTTCTATGTAAAAATAGTGATACAGTTAATGGAATTTTAAATATGTAAGACCTAGTTTTCATTTTTGAAAAAATTCTCTGGGCTCTCGGAGGGGGCCATGGCCCCCATGGCCCCCCCCTCTGGACCCGCCACTGCAGTCGACTATACATTAACACCTTCATGGTACATTATTATTATTATTATCATTATTATTATTATTATTATTATTATTCAAATATGAGAAAAAACTTATCTATGATATTTTTTTATTCGTTTATTTTTTATGCCCGCCGTTATTGATTATTTTTGTGTACCACCAGCTAACAGCTTGCGTACCACTAATAGTATGCATACGTCGGGTTGGGAAACACTGCATTCGAGCTATGAAAAGTAGAACTAATCTTGCCTCGTGAAAACTAAGTAATTTATGTTTGAAGATTTCTTTTTCTTTTTTTCTAAATATTTTTCAGGATTCATAGCTATTTTCAATAATTCCTATAAAGATAAATTTACGTATTTTCTCATTGCCCTTTCTCTATTTGATACTAATGTGTTTCTTTGCTCAACCATGCAAGACGGACAATGCAGCTATCCAAGTACTTTTTGGAGAAAAAAAAAGTCTTAGAAAGGTTATTGTTATTTTTTTTTTTTTTTAAGGATC